>JAQFYT010002276.1:0-13360 GCA_034694925.1 Ceratophysella denticulata | reverse complement strand
GTCGAGATAAGCGAACACAAACGGACGGACGGACGGACGGACGGACGGACACACACTCCAAATTATATAGTAGATCTTACTCAAGTAAGTACAAATAGAAACTGGATTTCCTTTCACAGGTACCCTTCGGTACAGTTTTCAAGAATGAGCAAGGTGAGAAAATGGCGGATTTGTCATCATCCGATGAGTGCATATTTTTAGCGGCGAGAGGTGGGGCGGGTGGACGAGGAAACCGATTTTTTGCCACTGCGGAAAACCAAAGTCCACAAATAGCGGAATATGGCGGTGATGGAGAGGAAAATACTTATTATATTGAACTGTCCACAATGGCACATGTTGGTCTCGTTGGGTTTCCGAATGCTGGGAAATCCACACTCCTGCAAGCTATTTCCAGAGCCCGTCCAAAAATTGCATCATATCCATTCACAACGCTCAAACCCCACGTTGGAATGGTTTTCTATGACGACCTGGAACAAGTCGCTGGTAAAATTGAATTACGGAAATTCGTCAGAAAATAAATGAGTCAAATAATTATAATGAAGTATAACCGGACAATATTTCTGACACAACAGTTGCAGATATTCCAGGATTGATTGAAGATGCTCACAAGAATCGGGGTCTTGGGATCTCGTTCCTCAGGCACATTCAGAGATGTGTATGCCTAGTTTATGTAATAGACCTTTCCAGTGACCAACCCTGGACTCAGCTCCAAGTGTTATATGATGAATTGGACCATTACAATCCAGAACTAAGAAAAAGACCCTCATTGGTTTTAGGGAACAAAATAGATTTGAAAGAAAGTAAAGAGAATTTAGAAGAATTTAAAAAACATATTGGAGAGAACACTGTGCTAATCCCCATTTCAGCTAAAGAAGGAATGAATTTGACGAAAGTACTTCAGCATATTCGAATTTTCTATGATGAAGCCAACGAGAAATTGAGGAAAAAATACACTGAACCTAAACCAAATGTACTCAATGCTCCGCCTTGGTCAGGAACAACTACAACGTTGGTCAATAAATAGGTATTTTTGTCAACCGTGTACCGTGTATTAATTATAATTAGTGTTAGTGTAACCGCCACTGGCATTGAACTCGTGAGAGAAATGTGGAAGCCAATATATGTATGATTTGATTACTATTATTTCAACTCCAAAGGATAATAGAAAATATTTTAGTACGTACCAAATCGCAAATCATAACTCCTAACCAAACCAAATAACCAGATAAGTATTATTCCTGTTAAGTTTATGAATTTAATTTGAGCTTTGCAAAGTCTTCGGCAATTTTAACGGCGTCGTTCAGAGCTTCAGTATTGTTTCCAGATGCTTGGGCAGATTCAGCTTTACCTCCACCCTTGCCCCCAACAACCTATTTCACACAATTAAATACTTTCAAATACAACCGCAGCGGAATCTTCTGAATTATGGCTATTCCAATCAGCTCATGTCAAAACGTACCTGGGATACTTTGGCAATCCATTCGTTGGCTTTCAGACCCTTCGTTATTCCATCGGAAGACACGTTTGATAAGCAAAATATTTTCCCAGCAGTTTTATCCACGGTGAAAAATAAGGCAGACGTCGACGGTGATAAAGCCTTTACTTGTTTCAAAGCTGCATCCAATGCCTATTGTAGCATAAAATTATGTTATTGGCAAATTAATCTTATTCAGTAAAAATCCGAATTTAAAACTACCTTCGTATTTGAGTCCGCGTTGAAAACTCGTACAATGTAAGGCTCAGCCGGTGGAGTTTCGGTGAAGAGCTTCTTGATTTCCTCAACAGTTCTGTTTAGGACTTGAGCCTTTTCAGCGCGATCCAAATCGTCCAATGATTTCCTGAGCTCTTTCAAGGTATTTCTCAGGTCATCCTGTAAAATGTAATACGTATCATTAGTTATCATTATTCAGCAAGCACCGTATGGACGGCTAGAATTAATGTCATTTCACTATTTCCAACCTTTTTCCAGTAAGGAATACTTGAGGGAGAAATGTCATTATTATCTAGCTCAATAATTCGCTTTACGATATCCTTATTTCCTGGTGTCTCAAGAGCAAGTTTCTTCAATTCATTCACTTGTTGTTCTAAGAGAGCTGCCTTCTTCAACGACTACAGAAAATATATTAATTTCAATTAATTATAGACTTTGAAAGTCCTTTTATAGGTAGTACTCTGCATGTAAGTGAGCTTAAGATATACCTTACTAGCTTCTGGCCCAGTCAAGGCGACAATTCGACGGATACCTTTGGCAATGGCATCTTCACTGGCAATCACAAAATCTCCAATGTGTCCAGATCGAAGAAGATGCCTAGTCACATCATTCAATTTGATATTAAAATGAATTAGCGAGTTGAAGGCTCAAACTCAAGGGCTATGGCGAGGAAGGGTTATACGGTATACGGACGGATAATCTAATTTTCTTACGTTCCGCCGCAGAATTCAACGGATGTTTCCAAGCCAGCTGGACCAGTTGGATCGGATTCCAAAGTTTCGACTGGAACTCCAATCGAAACGACTCGCACCGGATCGGGATAAGTTTCGTCGAAAACTGCACGCAGGCCTTGAATTCCTTTGGCGACAGACAGATTGGTTTCCTTCGCATAGACAGGTACATCTGAATTGATGAGCTGCTGAGCAATTTGTTCGGTTTCCTTCACTTGTTTCACTGTCATTGCATTCTACATCACGAGAAATAAGTTGTAAGCGCGTAAGTAAATAAAAGTACACCATTTCAAAAGTACGGAAACTTACTTTATTTGTAAAGTCGAACCGAAGCCTATCTGGAGCGACGAGTGAGCCTCTTTGATCAGCTTCGGAACTCAAGACTTTTCGGAGGGCGTAGTTCAGAATGTGTGTTCCAGTATGATTATTCATAACCTCTTTTCGACGACTTCCATCCAGCTGGAGCTTGAGTTCATCACCGACAGAAATAACGCCCTCGACATTCCCAATATGAATAATATAACCTCCTCGCACCTGAGTATTCTTCACCAAAAACTCACTGTCTTCTTTTGAGATAGAAACCATAAATCCTTCGTCGTAAATCTGTCCTCCTTGCTCTGGATAAAAGTTGGTTTGGTCCAGAATCAGGGCACACTCTTGTCCAGACACAACTTCTTGAACAAAGGCATTGTTGTATCGAATCGCAACCACTTTGCCATTGCAACTTGGAAATTCTGGTAAAGAACGAGTAAAAGAAAGTCAGTTTTAAGTTAGGGTACTGAGGTATTTGAATTTGTCGAACTAGGCTAATTGTAAACCTCGTTCGTATTCTTACCGTAGTTATTCCTATCAACGGCAGTATAATTGTATTTGGGCAGATCGTTGGTAACTGGAACCCCCAAACTCTGTAGTTCATTGATTGCATGGACATCCAGGGTCAATGAATCACTCACACCCACTCCTTTCCCCTTGGACAGAATCTACAATACAAAATTAAGCGAAATTCTTAGTATTTTTTCGTGTTTTCGGAAATACAAATAAAAACAACTGCTGCCCGCTTTGTATTTGCACCTGAGCTTTCTTCTTTGATTCTTCGTAATCTTCCATGTTCACCGTGAGTTTTTTTTCCTCGCACATAAGCTGCGTCAAGTCGACGGGAAATCCATAGGTGTCATACAGACGCCAAGCAACATCTCCTGGAAGTGTGGTTTGACCTGAAGGTAACTTAGACACGGTTCTTTCTAATAAACTCTTTCCACGAGTCAATGTCTTGAGGAATTGAGCTTCTTCTTCGTTTATGACGTCTTTTACTGACTGCGGATCCTTCCTAAGCTGGAAACGAAACAGTGATGTCAATAACTGACATGTGGTTTGAACATTATTCCAAATCCTAGCATTAGAAACTCAAGTAAACCTCAGGAAACGTGTCTCCAAGGATCGTGTTCACAACATCAACGAGCTCAGCAAAGAGCCCTGGCTTTCCTCCGAGTTTCTCAATGGCATATCGAACACCTCGTCGGAGAATTCGGCGTAACACGTAACCTCTGCCAGTGTTATCTGGGCGGCCTCCGTCAGAAAGGGCAACTGTTAAGGTTCTGACGTGGTCAGCAACAACTCTATAAGCCATGTCGATTCCATCCGTGTCAGCATCTCCAACTTTTCCTGTATACGGTCTTGCTCCCGTCGCCTATAGTACAAGAATCGGTATAATCTATCCATGTATTGTATATTGTTGTGTAAGTACTTGTTATTATTATTTGCAATTGTAGACTAGTATTGTTTTGAACCTTTTCCAATGCTTCAAAAATTGGAACGAATAAATCCGTGTCATAGTTTGATCGTTTCCCTTGAATTACTGACACGACGCGTTCTAATCCCATTCCACAATCAATATGTTTCTTTGGAAGGGACTTCAATGAACCATCCGCCTCTCGGTTGAATTGAATGAATACGAGATTCCAAATCTCGAGAACATCTGGATCATCTTGATTCACCAACGACGAGGCATCACGACCACCAATCCGATCATAATGGAGTTCTGAACAAGGTCCGCAAGGCCCAGTTTCACCCATCTCCCAAAAATTGTCTTTCATCGATCCAGGCAAAATATGGTTTTCGGGAACTCTGTTCAAGTGAAAATTATATTTTATTTCTTCCAGAAACGCAGCCTTAAGTTGGGAGTCTTATTAACGCCTGACGCCTACCCCAATCCGAGCCAGAGATTTTTACACTCAAGATCAGGTTCTAATCCAGAAGCAGGATCTCCTCCAAAGTAGCTGACGTAGAGTCGATCACCGGGCACCTTCATGACTTCTGTCAACCACTCCCAGGCCCATTCACAGATCTCCTTTTTAAAATAATCTCCAAATGACCAATTTCCCAACATTTCAAAAAATGTGTGATGGTACACGTCTTTTCCGACATCTTCCAAGTCATTATGCTTTCCGCCTGCACGAATGCACTTCTGGGAATTCACAGCACGGACGTACTTTGCTGAAATAACGGAAGTCTAATAAGTATGTACATTCTGTATACATAATATGTAGTAAAAATAGAAAGCAAAATTATCTAGTCAGTTGTCAGTCAAGTCAGGGTACGTGCTTACGTCAACTGTGCTATATTTGCAAGCGCTTTAGTGATAAGACTATCTTTGTCGGTTGGAGTCGGGATAGTGGCCTGTTGAGAAATTTTCTAAGTAAAACGCCCCACCGTCCCACTGCCAGATTTTCTTGTAGCCAGTGGCGGCAATTTACATGTCGATGTGTATTCACAGCACAGGTCGGTCCCACGCTAGGTTGTAGGTTGATATATTCTAGTTAGGTTAGGTTAGGTTTCTTGAATGCCCTGGCGTTTTGGAAAACCTAACCTAACCTTATAACTAGAATAGAATTAATTTCAAATGCCGACCTGTGATTGTGATTTTCTTTGCCTCCACGGGTTACAAAAAGAAATTCTGCCTTTTGGTGGGACGCTCTCAGGTGGGACGTTTTACTTTGTACTTAGAAAATTTCTCAACAGGCCACTATCCCGACTCCAACCATCTTTGTCAAATGAATGGCTGCTCCGTATCACGGCTTACTTTACTTAGTCACAAATGCATTATATCATTGATTGACCATCGGTTGTCAGTCGCATGTCACGTGTGATTATGTCAAGTCGCAAGTTGTTAGTTAATACCACACTTCCAACTCTTGTCTCCGATAATTTGACGCCGCATTAGAACGAATAGTATACATATGTGGCGGTTGTAAGGAACTGCGCTTACCCATGTCACTGTTGGGGTTGGCAGTTCCCAGGAAGATGGGCTTGAACTGGTTCATGCCGGCATTGGCGAAGAGCAGCGTGGGGTCATCGAGAGGAATAGTGGAGCTGGAGTGAACATATGTATGGGCCTTGCCCTCCAGAAACTGGATGAAGGAGGAGCGAATGGCGTTTGCCGATAGTGAGCTGTCCATCCTGAGTGTCCAACAACCGTCAACCGTGGCAGAGGCAGAAGAAAGTGATCAAGTTCCGGTTTGGAGGCGGAAATTCAGGAACAACACCGACGACGCGTCCACTACTGTCAACTGTCCGTCCACACGACTCAATGAAAGCGAAAGGAAGGAAGAACACAGCTGCTGCAATATATCGGCAACAACTTTCACACATTTTGACAAGCCCTCTCATTGCAATGCAACAGCATAGCAGAAGCATGCTTTCAATTAGTCCGTGTGTATGTCTGAATCATACTACATAATAGACTCCTGCACTTCGAAATTCAATCATAATCTACGTAACTCCTACATCCAAATGAAATTGTATCATGAAATTGTGCGTGATGCGTGATCAAGGCAAGGTCCAAATGACGACCGAACACTCATAGTTTCGAACTATTTACAACAATGCAAGATAACCAATACCTAGATGATATGGTCTGCTGGGAAATTTTCTACATTTTCACGCCTTGTGGCTTGTGGATGCTTCGGGGATCATATTTTATTTGAAGTTAGAATTTGGCTCATATTATTAGGTTCCTCTAAAACGTTCAATTAACAAAAATCCTCTGCGCCCGTACTCCTAACATAATAGGACTTACTTTGAATTAGGTACTCTACTGATTGACCTCTCTGGTAATTGGTAAAAGAAGAGGGACCCGAGTACCCGAGGGCAACTTTTACCGCATATCTTCAATATGACCCTCCGATGAGGTAGGACAAAACCTTTATATGAGATTTTTTTGAAAAAATATTTGTTCTCGATTAACCTTGGTCCGTATCCTTATAGTCCCACGAACGAAATCTAGTCCTGGATACGGGCCTATTATGTTTGTGTCGACGGTCAATAATAATTGGGAAGGATCGGAAACATTGGGTATATACGCCGCGCCGTGCGCTCTGAGAAATGGAACTTTGCTCTAAGTCTGCCAACGTAGTTTGGATTTTAGTCAGATTAGGTTAAAACGATGTCTGACGAGATTGGTTCATTCTAAAGGCTAGGTTATTTTTTAAATTGCCGTCGGAGCAACAATTTACTACATATAATTTGCAATTTGCAATAACTCTCATTAGTGAATATTTCCATTCCTCAGTGCAAAAGTCTATGATTTCAGTGTATCTAAAATTTCCAAACTTTTTAGTGCAAAAAAAAGTCAAAAAATAATTCGCAGCCGGCAGGATTCGAACCTGCGCGGGGAGACCCCATTAGATTTCAAGTCTAACGCCTTAACCACTCGGCCACGACTGCTGCTGTTATAAGGTTGATGGATTTTGGAAGGCTTGGAATGCGAGGCCTTTGATTTCTTGCTGGAGTTCTGTGAGAACAGAAGAGGCCACGTGGGCGGGCAAAGTTTGGAGCGAGCGGTACCGACGAGAAGATTCAGTGTTGCTCTCCAGTCTCGAGTCTAGAACCGATTGTCAACTCGTTCGTTTACCGTCAACCGTTATAAGCTGATCGTTAACTTAGTTGTATTTCTTGTTCGGGTCAGCGACACCCAGTCGGCATCACCACCACCTAACCCAAAAACTTCTTAGGATCCCAAGAGTTCAGGAGTGACGTGACAAAATGACGTCGACCGGAAAAGTACCCACTGTTGGAAATGTGAGTGAATAGTGAATATTATTCATATTATTAACATATCACGTACACATAGCGCAGAGTATTTAACAATAATTAATGAATAAATGCGTGTTATTAAAACTTAATATTTGTAATTTGGGTAAACTTTTGGACGGTATACTTCTCTATCTCTATGAACTTTTAAAATATCACATTTTCACTCGACAGGACAGTGACGTGCATATTAGTCGAGAGAATCAGAAGAAAATTAATCGTTTTGCAATTCGGAATAGTTGGTTGGAAGAACTTAACCAAGAACTGAAGCTGAAACAGGTAATGACAATTCAGAATAAAATACCAGTCGGTCTTTCTTGTTCATATGAAAAGATTATTAGGAAAACTACATATTTGCGTATGATTTTATTTCCGTATTTCAGAATGAAGTCCAAAATTTGCAAGACGCGGAAGGAGATATCCTGATGCTCGATGATGATAGTATAACAGTTCCGATCCAAATTGGGGAGTGTTTAGTGCATTATACTCAAGAGAATGCAGGGGTAATTGGAATCATTCCGGTTTAACCGTTAGATAAGGCAGTTTGATTCATAAATAATAACAATGTACCTATTAATATTTCTTATTTTGTAGGAAGCCATTGCCTCTTTATTGGAAAAAGCTCGTGAGAGGATTAAAGTAATTGAAGGTCTGGTAACGGATATTCGGGAAGAGATGAGTACCTTGAAGAGTGAACTTTACAGTCAGTTTGGGGATAACATCAACTTGGAGAATGAAGAGGAATAGCGCTACAATTGATGTAACATGTAACCATGCTGCTTCTCTATTATCTGTATGTCTGTCTGTCTCTTTATACTTCATGCCGTGTATCGAGTATCGAGTATCATGCATAATCAAAGATACCGAAAGAAGAATTAAGTAATACTATTTATACATGCACAACTTTCCATAATCATGCTATTTGCACCCAAGTAATAACGTTTTTCCTTGAAAGATACCCGATTGCTGAACTAAAGTAACTCGATTAATAAATAGAAAGTAATAACACTACTTAATAAATATTTGCCGGGATAATAATATGACTTTATTGCTTGTAAAAGGTACATAGACGTCTTGATATGTGGAGTAATAATATGCTATAATTTCTAATTTTAGAAGTGTTTGTTCTTCTCTAATGATTTTAAGAATGAAATTACGTTTTTCTTCATGGTAATGGATTTTCCTGCAACCCGGAGATTCCCACCCGCCGCCCCACCTCCGCCACTTTGACCTTGACCTTCTGAGGATTTGGGTCGCTGGCGCAGGGATAAGGGTCTCGACCTTGTTCTTGACGCTCTTGAGCTCATGATTGCATTGGCTGCATTGGTCGAGTGACTTTGCGTGACAGGAATCCTATGGGGTGTGTGGTGAGATAGGACGGGCATAAATGCAGGAGCTGCGAAATCCGGGCCAGAAGTGCTGGGACCGGGTAGGCGGAAACGATCATCCTTAATTTTGTTCGTAGGCTTCGGCATGGTATGAAGTGGAATCTCAGCACTCGTATTTGGTGGTCCCGCATGCATCCTATGCACATCACGTATAAACTTCGCATTTGCAAATATTTCCCGGAGTTGATTAACGCGGTCGTTTATGCAACCTTTTACAAAATCGAAGGCAATGTAAATTAAATTGAAGTAAAAAAGGCAAGGCATACATATTTTTTTTTAATTTCCAATTGTACCCAGAAAGGAGTTAAGTTTAGGGCCGTTGTCAGCCCCGCTCACATGTCCACAATCACTGGCATTGGCATAGACAGGCCCATCGTTCCAGATCAAGTCGTAGCCGCCGATTCGTTTTTCGTAGCCTGTAAGCCTATTTTTGAATAGAAAAAGTGAAAATGAGTATAATTAGTCAAACTTCAGGAAATTGCCGCAAATTCGTTTTTAGCTAATTCCAATATTACCGTCCTTCCAAGTCCAAAACATGAACGGTGTCATCCACTAGAGCACACTTTAGTCGATAGTCCTCTTCATTTGAGGGCGTAAAGGCCGGGGAGGCATTGACTTCCAAAAGCCACCTACACAAGACAAAGCGTTGGTGGTTTCGTGAATTAATTACCGTGTTCTATTACCTCCATTTTTTAGAAATTAAAAACTTACGGACGAACTTCTGAGTCAATCAGAACGTCGAACCCATACACCTCGAAGCAATGTCGATCCTGGCTGATGAGTTGATGGACACTTTGAAGTGTTCGTATGACAATATTGTCAATCTGATTCATGAGTTGCTGTACGGCCTCTCGGCCATGCCGAGCCGTCAAGTACTCTCTCAGACTTCGCAACGACCACTTGGACCCCTAATAGTGCGTGGACAGAATGAGTGGATGTGACATTTGCTTGCACGCGCTAACTAATTGCTCTTAGGCTAAGGGTAGATAACGAACCTTTTCCGGATTGTAGTCCTCCGAAGTGCGCTGAATCGCCACATTTGTCAAATGCACATAAATATCTTGGAGTGACTTGAGAGAAAATTGTGAAGCCGAGAATCGAGCAAAACCTTCCCGATAAATCCATACTTTTAAAGGCTGGTACTAGACGGGAAATAGTTAAATAAATTACTCTGATTCATGAAGGTCTTTCCTAGTGCTACAAGCGTTACCGAATGGACTAGGACATAGAGACGGATATCGAACTTCCTTCCGCCAATGAGATACGGATTTTTAATGTATCGTTGCACGACGTAGATGTCATTTTTGCTCGTTTCGGCCCGTGTCCCGAGACCAGCAGCGGCTAAGGGTTCCACCGTATCAGGGTCAGGCGGAGTGGTAGTCCCTTGATCCGGGTCCTGGGTCGGCTCACCGGTCTGATCTTCCAGGGATTTTGACTCGATTGGAGGGATAGGTAGTCCCAAGTTGTCCGCATTCAGAGCGGCCAGGTCATCAGGGCTCAAGTATGTTTCTTTCGGAATGGAGGACAAGTCCGGAGGTTCCAGTTTCGGAGCGTCGAAGGGCAGACGGAGTTTCTCCATGATATGTTGTTCCAGGATCTGATTTTGCTGCTGTTGCAGGAGGAGATGATGTTCCGGACAGTCGAAACGGGAACGCCAGTCGAAGTAGTCTTTTAATCTGGAGACCAGAACAAGAGTAAAACACATTTCTGTGTAATTTCTGATAGAGCAATACTAATGAAATGACGCTAATTTCTAAAGCTTACTTTTGAAAAATAAAGATTCCACGCCCTTGAGCACCGGCAGCGGGTTTGATAATCCAAAGAGAGTCTGGGTTTCTTCGATATTCTGTCATGAATATCTTGTGCTCAGTCTGATACAGAGAATCGAAAATACTATTTAAGAATCGAAAATTCTATCGATTTAATAACTAAGGAAATGTTAGTTAAGGTTGAGGTCCCACACTGGCACTTCAGGTCAGGCTGAATTGATAACATGTTAGCTTATGGACACAACCTGTCCCACAGGTTTACACGTCCAAGTCGCGCAAACTACGTCCAAGTGACACGTGAGATGCGGCGTTGGATAGCCAAAAATCTGATTAACAAAGGGCGATCACTGATTCCTCCAGAAATCATCTTATATGTGCAAAATATTGTATGAAACAATAAAAATTACTTCACACTACGATATCCTACACGAGCGTCAATAAAACTTGTTCTTTTGCATCATCCTCGAACCTTGATTAACCAGGCTTTTCGCTTCGCATCGGCCGTAACGCACATGTAATTTGTAATTTTTTACGCGACTTGGACGTGTAAACCTATACGACAGGCGGTTTCCTTAAACTAACATTAGAAATGTGGCGTGAGTCACGACGACTAAAATCTTACCGGTAAGATGAATGTGGTTGGGAAGAAGTCCACTTTGGCTCCCTCGTCCTTCCCGAAAGCCTTTTCTATGCGACCCCTGCATTCATTTAGAAATTGTAGGTAAGCCGTTATTAGGGTTCACGACACTCAAGCTTTTCTGGATAAGTACTGTATATACAGATTAAATACAAAATATCTCAATTACTTGAGTCTTTTCAGGTTCTTCACCATTAAGTTTTTTCTTGAGATTTCGAAGCAGTTTCTGTAGTGCCCAATTTTTTGATGGTCTTCCAAAATACGAACGGGAGGCGTAAAAAGATCACGCAATTGATTCATATCACACCAGAAAATGTCCCAGTCATCCGTGTCTTCCGCTACCTGGAGAAACATTTACCTATTCTATTACCAAATAATCTGTTGCATTTACGTAATATACGGAATAACACTGAAACGAATTCGGTATCTCAGTTCGGAAACCATAAAATTCGGTAAATGATAATATGGTTCATGGAATGAAAACATCGAAGTTCTTTCGTACCGGGCTTTTACCGAATTGTCTTAAAATACGGGTATTCGACTTAGTGCAATTTGTTTGAATTTACTGCTTAGTTAATGCATGAAGTGAGGGATATCAAATTGTTGCTCACAAATGAGGTTGTTTTGTTAACGGATGATTATGTAAACTTACCTCAACCCAACCACGTCGTTTCATTGTGTCCGCGATTGTTGCCGAGAAAGAGCATTTGTACTTGAAGACCTTTCCCTCGTGCTTATAAGCACTCCCAAGACCAAGTAGTGCTGTGTTCTCGTTGTTATCATTCTTATTCTTGTTCGTCTCAATGCCTCCTGCTTCCATTCTTGTTTCCGGGTTTCACTTATCTTTCTTCCTTATTGTAGCAACGACAGTCAGTCAAGAGGTTTCCAAATATTTTGATTCGTCTATATGTATGCTTCTACTTGAAGCAAACGAATTTGGCAGAGGAATAGAGAAGCATTTTAATGTCCATTGCTAATAGTTATTGTTAGTTTTGCTAATTTTACCTGTGGATAAGTAAACCGGGCAATTGGTTAAGTGTAAATTAATCAAGGACGCAGCTGTGCAATTTATTTTCAGGCTTTAAGCCTAAATTAAGAATTTTCTTACGGAAATCGACCTTGGATCTGTTGGGAGAAAGTCCACTGCTCCTTGGTGTATTCCTGACTATGTGGAAATATCTCTTGAATCCATTAAGAATCACAAATGCTCAGAATAAATAGATTGTGTTATGTAGATGCGACTGATTTTATCCAAATATAGGTGCTAAATGGAAGTTAATATTATAAATGGTTGAAGTCCTACTCGGACCAAAGGTCTACCTACACCTACTCTATTGCCTTCAGATCATAATGCATACGCATATACCAGATAGATGGTATAGGTATGTAATTTGAAAGAAGATTTTGAAATTTTGATGCAATTTAGTGATGCATTTATGAGTTAAAGTAAAAACTAATTTTGTTTGATTGATCGACATTGTTTGACAAGCACGTGTAGTGTTCCTGGTAGCACACAATGGCATGGGAACGGAACTGGAAATTCTTAATATTAATCCTGGAATAATTCCTCAGAATAGTTGAGCTAGTATTACCATTTTCCAAATGCTTGATGGTGTAGTCTTTCGACATGGAATCATTACATAATATATACAAGGGGTAACAACACTTGGTAATTCTGGTGTTACATTGCAAACAAACGATACCTATCAAGGTAATACAAGCCTCCAGTTTCAGAGACAGTTAAAAATATTTTACGGAAGAATTTTACACCAGAAATGGAATTTTATAAATTTTACAAACAGCAGCGGCTACACAAGGGTGCTTTGCAGTCACACAACTACAAACTATACAACAATAAAAAGCCGGCAGCAAAATGACGACTGACGACTGAGGTTTCAATTTTTGCAATTTCAATTTCAAATAAAGTTTATTCATGTGTCCTTTCGATTTCAACAAACATACTCAAATAACATAATTGTTAGATGCTATGTTGTACCACACAGAAAACTACGCAGTACTCGCTGATCTCCCAATCG
>JAQFYT010002275.1:0-13361 GCA_034694925.1 Ceratophysella denticulata | reverse complement strand
TGGTAGAAAAGAAAAAAAGGAAATAGGCAAGAGTCTATCTCAGACTGTTCATTAAGCCCAGCATCGCCTCGTTCATGGAGCCCGCTCTACTTGACTCTTAAATCTCGTGCTCAGTTCTCATTCCAATTCAATCAACTTTCTCAATCCATGAGGACTGAGGACTGAGGACTACGCAACTCAAGATAAGCTACCTACACGAGTCCTACTTCCACAAAAATAACTCCGCTGCGACGCAAACGAACGAAAACGACCTTCGACACTTGCATCTTCTTCGTCAGAACGATCGTGGATTTACCACTTCCAACTTCCACATTTCCAAACCTTATTCCAATTTTGGATTTACCTACAACAAACAAAGTTCATAGAGATTCTAATTCTATTGCAATTACAAGCACAATTCTATCAACTATTCAATATCCAACCAAACTCTATAGTCCTAGCGACTAGATCGATCTACGTAACGGCTTGTCTGATTGTCACGTCCCACCCCCACCCTCCTGTCTGTCTCATTCTTAATCACATCAACAGGATACTGCCTACACACCTGCTATTATTAAATAAAAACCTTGATTTGATAATCTCTCAAGATCAGCTGGTACATTAATTGAAAATGTAAACATGTAGATTCACAAAATATATTTTACAACCAACTAAGGAAAAAAGTACATCATTTATAAAAAGAAATGCGTTATTCAGAAACTTGAAATATCAGAAGTGAAAACATGAAATTAATGAATGAACTGAAAACTGAACAGTTGAGAAAAAAGAACAAGGCGTAGTTACTACTTAGTTTACTTACGCATAAAGACAGGAAAACACTAACAAGACTATTTGGCATAAACAATGGGAATTGTCAGCAGCATATTTTTGCATTAAAACATCATTCTATCTAATAAGAATTATTCTACGGCTTTCTGAAGCGAAGCCTCAACCACGTCTCCCTGTCATCAAATCACTTTCTTTCTGCATAATCAACTCTCGAGTCAGAATTCAGGTCATCACTATTAGGCATCATTTAGCAGTGAACACAGCCGATACTTTGTCTCGCCTGTCACTCAATATTACATGATACACACTCACACGACGGGGCCAAAATTGACAGAATCCATAGTCAACCACCCTCCTACTCGACTTAATACTGTCCGACATGTAAATTGGGTGTAAGACAAGTGAATGACAAATAATAATGTTCCCCTACCAACTTCCTTCAATCAAATTCATTTATTCATCTGACCTGACCTGACACTTTGAGAACGACCGGAAAGATTGTCTATATCCAATAGTGACTACATTTAATGAATATTGAAATGAAATAACGTCGGCACTCGGCATTCTGCATTGACAAGTTTGAGCCTCCGCTGGACTAAAAGTCAATTGTGATTTCGAGGGGACGTAAACATTTAAATACATACTGGGTATTGTAAATGCAGACTTGAGCAAAACACATCAACAAACAATGCTGTGGTCTGATTGATGAGATATTAAATCTAATCAATTTACGTCGCGGAACCAAGCACACAATTTTAAGAAAATGCTCTTTAATGTAGTAAATTAAATCCTCGGAAGAAAGTTAGCAACACATGGGTGTTCGTTTATGGATTTTCGTTAGGTAGGTACTGCAATAATTTTGACGTAGGGTGTCTGTCTGTAAGTGTAAAATATTGCCAACTGCTACCATGCATGATATGGAAATGTAGGTAAAAGTGGTTTTCATTGCTGTTCTCATAGTTGCTAAAGATTCAATGAGAGGATAAGAAAGGTTGACTGACCTGATTGAGGTAATGGTACTTATGTGGCGGGAGCAGGGCCAATGAGGTTTTCTCAGACTCATTTGCCCCAGCCAGGAGATAGTAGAAAACATGATAGTTACGCTCATTTTTTGCTTGACAACAAATACGAGATTTTTCCAACAGGTACTTCTGGACGATTGCCCTAGAAAACGTGAACAAATGCAAAATATTTGGTTACAATGTCAGATGTAATGTTACCGATTAGTAGTAATATGGGGAATGGGGATATTGGGAATCGGTGAGGGGTAAAATTTTAGCGTGTGGCCTACAACCTCATCATAGCAAAGATGACAAGTATAAGTAAATACTATGTTGCCGACCACGTTTTGATTTGACAGCTCCTTTAGGTTTCAACGGGGTAGGTCACACGCTATATTGGTACAGTGGCGCAGGTATGTTCGTTGGGTTGTGCACGTCGTCAACGCATGTCACAGGTTATCTAAGTACTTACTACGCTGCGTATAACTAAACTACCCTTGTACACTTGCCAACAAATTCAAAAACCGATTACCGATACGAATTATAAGCAAAAACGGAAAGCAAAGCACATCGCATATTTCCCATACAGGAAGTAATGCTTTTATCATTAATTGCAATAAATCCAAATCTCTTATCACCTTACATGGACATTACTTTGCAATTTGCAATATGTACCAGAAGAGGCGAAGAACATTTCATTGTCAAGGTGAGTCAACTCCATTTCACTTGTGTTTGAGATTTGTGCTGTGTAACTCTTGCCTTACAACCTTATTCTCGCAACTTGCTTTAAACTAAAAAAACGGCTTTCATTCATATTATTGTGGTCATTCAAGAGAAGATACATTCATCGTCTTCACTCAGAAGACCTATGCGACATTTCAGTTTCTAAACCCTCAAGTACTGCAACATGTAACTTACAATTACAAGTTAAGTTGGATGGGCCGTGGGCCATAGCGAAGTAGAGAAACAGGTGTTGGTTGTGAAGCTTAAATATTTGAATTGGACCACTACTGCTATATGCCATGTTCTATAGGACAATGACATTAATCTCTGAATTTATCACGTCTAAATCCACTTCTACAATAAAAGTCATAAACGTTCCGAACACACCTTGTTATTGAAAGTCGTAAAGGGTTTTGGGTTTGGTTAATTCCAATAAAACTAAATAAATGTGCGTAGCTAACAGAGAATAACGTACCACTTTCGAAACACGCTAATTAGAAATACAATTAGGGAAATGAAACGAAATCACTATACGCACAAGAAAACAACAGGTACGCAAGTGCTTAAAATTACAGTTGAACTAGAATGACAAACGAAGGAACATTACGAAATGGGAAATCGCACTTCTAGTCCACATTATTGATTGTTAGTACAGGGTGACACGAAATGTTTGACGCCCCACCCTCCTAGGTCATACTTCCGAAAATCGTAAAATGACATATGATATATAAAATTAAAGGAAATTTCATTACGGATCTAATGCTGCAATAATATTCGGACTTTTTAAAAAAGCGGCCGCTGTGCAGCGCAAGATAGAGAGAACGAGCGGCTCAGCGGCGACCTATTGCGCTCTTCCGTCTCACAGAGACAGCAAAATCCGGCTCGCCGCGGAGATCGCGACCGTGCGCGGCTTAAGGTTCCGTGCCATTTAAACATTCCAGGTGATGAGAGGAGGTTTAGAATGATATGATTATTGAGACAGGTATGTTGGTGAAGGGTTTGGATCAGTTATCAGTTTTTCATCGATTAAAAAGACGTTCATATGATGGTGGACCATTCGAACAGCTGGAAGAGCAAGAATTCGACCTTGTTCACCTATTTTGCGCTGCACAGAGCAGAGGCCGCTTTTTAAAAAATTCAAAATATTATTCCACCATTAGATCCTCAATGAAATTTCCTTTAATTCGGTACATCATTTGTCATTTTACGAGTTTCGGAAGTATGACCTAGGGGGGAGTCAAACATTTCGTGTCACCCTGTACACACATTCGCAAATTACACGGTTTGCTCAAAATTGCGTAAAATCCACACGCCAATGTATGAATACTCTAAAAGAAGCCGCAGGAATAAAACTACAATTTAGAAGTAATTGTTGCCAATGCCGCCAACATAAACTTTCGACGGAAGTACGTGCCAGTATTATCAGGACTGATTACTGATTCATTCTTGAAAAGGCAAGTTAAACGCATAAAAAAATCTCTTTACAACCACATCATCATTAAATTAAGACCAATAAACTGACTCCTTCAACATGAACCAACTAGGCAGTAAATTCCATTATAATTGAATAGGGGAAGAAATGTACAAAAAAAATGGTACAGAGTGAAGCATAGGGTCGTTAAATGGCAGGACTACTTACCCGTGAACCATTCCATTTTCTCGATAACTGACTTGAATGAATTTACCAAAACGACTCGAGTTGTTATTATGGGCAGTTTTTGCATTCCCAAATGCCTGTAAAAAAAAGAGAACAAATTGAAAAATTAGTACAATGTGGCATTCCTATGACAGGACACGGAGAGCGCCTTATGGTACACCCACCAAACAAAGAAATACCAACAATGATATCCCAATCCTCTCCGTACTAGTTTTACTTTTTCCTTGATAAATATTAAACAAAACACTTCTCACCCAGACCCAGACCAGAAGTAGGTAAAGTGTTTTTTTCATGCCTTTCTTCCTTTCTACCGAAAAAAAAAACACCTACGGGAAATCAGGCAAGGATAGGTCTCCCAGCCCATTGTTGAGTAAGGGATGACAATGTAACAATAAGCAAAACAATGGAAGAGGTTCCGTTCATAAAGTGGGTTATACTTACGCTTACTTGATACTTGATTGTAACAATATAAAAAACCAACAATACAATAACAGAGTGTAGTTCACACGCGTACACAGCATTATTGATAGGTAAAAAAGGAGAATATAAAGGCTGACACCCAAAAAATAAGCCTTATGGGTATGAGTTTCATTATATTTCCTTAACTGTGTCAAGTCGACGAGGCTGCCGTACACGTACATTGCCGGTTATAAAATTATTCGCTATTGTATTATTTTCATAAAAATAGCGTTTAGTATTATACCTATACATACATATCCGATATGCACAATCATTATGCATTCAGAATTCCGAAGTACAATCCGAAGCCAAAGGTTGCAGTTGCGAGTAATTTTACATTGCACCATGTAGCGTCTTTGGTTTGGACTTTCCATCTTTATATAGGTAAGTACAATTTTAATCGTATACAGTACAGTCCCTGATACCCGGTGTGAGCCAATACTTTGTATGATTACACAATACAAATATAAGTATGTACACAAGGTTTTGATCATAAAAATACCTCAACACCGACAACCATATCCGTACACTGCATTAAATATTCAGAACAGAAACCATTTGAAGCGAGAACTACTGGTCCAATGCCAGCAAACTTGAAAAGTGAGAAACTGGGTCTAAGCAAACAAATTATAAATTAGTCACCGTCCCGGGATACAGTTTAAGTAATAGAAACCCAAAACTGAATTTCCTGCTCTCGATACGGTGTTATTCTTAGAAGCAGTGGAGGAACTTCCTCAATGACATTCAAAAGCTCTATTCAATCGCTTTCGCTTTGTAATTGTAATCAGTACGTAACGCATACACAACACATGCCATGCAAACAAGGTTTTCATTCGTGCCCTAACAATGGAGTTTGAAGCATAATATTATTCAATCTACTATGCAACTAATATAAGCAAACATTTCACACATGCCTAATGTAAATCTTATTTAGCACATAATATCATATCTGTAGAATTTAGCACACGAAAAAATCATACAGTGAATTATATTAGAAAATTACATACTGATACTCATACATAAACGAGAATGTTAATCTAACTGTTGCTGTCGTCACTGCACTGCAGTTATCTTGGGAATCGGCTCTCGACCGCAACGGATATTGTTCCTACTCTTCGAACGCGTTTAAAGTTGTTTATTTACAATTCCAACAAAGTTATAAATGAAATTCACGTTATGTCCGAATTTGCAAACAAACAAGAAAACATAACTTTCCTTTTCGATTTCTTTTGCGAACTCTAACCTTGGTAATCTACAATTCTATACTTATATTACACTAATCATATCGCACATGGTGCCTATGTAGAAAGTGCATTAAAATCGGCAAGGGTAAATTTTACATGGATGAAATGCATTTGAAGTATGTACGCGAGTACAGGGTAGCGTCTTTAAATTTTGAATCATTGAGAACAATTATATGAATCCAATCAATGGCTTGTCTATGACGTTAAGTTAATTAGTAATTAGGCTAAGTTCATTTCACACAGTCCGCTTCAAGGACTTATTTCAACAAATTGTTTCTCAATGAACGAGACTGCCAGGGCCAGCGTGTTCCATCAGATGCATAATACCCCCCTCAACTCAATCCTTACTTAATCCATGCCTAATTGCCAAACCCAAGTTCATAAATATTCATAAACATAACTCTACACCGAAACCCACAGGCCGCTCTCCGTCTGCATCATGCAACTTCTAATTCCAACCGAATGGAAATTGTAGGACAAAAGACGGCACGGCATAAAGAAAGACAGAAAAACCTTGCTTATATCTTACATTCCATGCTGAGTTGCTTTATCAACTAATTATTTTACAGTCATTATGTCCTATGTCCTTCCGCAACGAAGCTACGTCTTAAAAAGGAATTAAATACTTAAATAACAGCAGTCTCCTTCTTATTCCTTTCCTCCTAATGACACACCAACAAAAGTTATAGCCGTAACAACATTATTATTAAGACAAGAAATCGCAACAATTAAAGTCTTGGATTCATCAGTCCAAGCAAATCTCGTGCAACAATACACAGATCACAGACCAAGTCAGTAAGACAAGACAAAACAGAGGAATCTTTCAGCTTGAAAACTTTATCTGCTCCAGTTCCGCGACGCCAACAACCAACCAAGACTGAGCATCATTCATCTCATAACCTTTATCTTCAAGATCCACCTAATGTTGTACACCTGAATAGCACGATGGATATATCACAGAGTATAATTTAAGCAAACTTTCATGATAAATTGTAAATACCTTACTTTTATATTATGATTAGGTTAGGAAAAAACGTATTTAAGACCCACTACCCACTGCTACCGCTCGCATTCGATAACAGTACCAAAAGAACTAAAACATGAAAAGTAGTAAGTACAGTAACATTATCGTTAAACTTAATACCGAAATAGATCAAGACAATACTTTCGTCATCATTTCATACAACCAGCAAACCATCAAAAACGTCATGGTCATGAGGTTTCATGAAAAGTAAATTGCTAGGTTCGGTTAGGCTACTCAATACTCAACCTATAACTGATAATCAACTATCGCTTGAAGAATAAGTTTGATCCACATTATGGCATAGTGGGTAGAAATAACGACATTTTACTTTGGGACATGCTACGCAACATACAAATTTGACTTGTGCTAACCAAAGAAGGCTTCGTATATGCTTGTTTACCCACACCATGCACCCTACCTTTTTGTAATTATCAATATCCTACTCGCAGCCAGTATTTATTTACACAGGAAGCAAGGAGGGAAATAAAACAAAGGAGATAACAGGTAAGTATAAATAAAAATGGCACAGCTGGAGATTCGTATCTCGGGCATGCAGAAATAGATTAAAGATGAGCCAGAGAGATAAGATGGTCAGAATCATAGTACAGTTTCGTTGTATTGCGTCGCGCCGTGTAAATTACTTCAGCTTCAGCTAGCGTACGACTCACACCGACAAGTCCTAGGTATTTGTATGGTATGTTGTAGGTACAATTCGCTTCTTGAGTAACAACTAATGACAAATGAATCAGGAAGTCAGTCTATAACTGTAACAGACTACAAACAGTTGCTAAAAATATATGAACCTACTGCCCGGGTCGGCATTTTAAAGGTTAAAACTAATGCACGCATACCTTATGAATGCTTATTCAAAATTGCACCGTGCCCATACAATAACTGTGAATAACGAATTATGTCAATTCTATAATTACAATATAAATATACAATTGACAAGGATTCCCAAAATATAGGGAAGAATACTTTTTTGGAAGAGCATGCCATGGTATTTTAGAAATTAGTAACTGGGAACCGAAGCTCGCAGCAGTCTACTCTGTACTGTCCTGTAATCCTGTAAACGTAGCAATAGAATGGAATCCGTTTTCCTGAACAAATTAAATGGCACCCAACCAAGAAAATTCAGCTTCCCGAACTGCATTTACTGTAACATCATATTCGCTTGGCTACTTCCCATGTCACTTCCTAACCTAGTCCCATCAATTTTATAGGAACTCAAAGCTCCGAAATTAAAAGCATAAAGCCTACATGAAAGCAGCGGCCGATCTCTAGCTTTGCATTACATCCGAAGTACTTAACAGTAACCTATCATTAAATAGGATGAGATGGACGTCAGGGTCGACGAAGCCCTACCCTAAACATGATTAACAATTAACCAGCTCAAGATCCCGTTCTAGGTAACCAGATCAGAAGCTCAGCGTGGTAATAAACTCCGTGCTTAACACTTCAAAACTTGAACTCCACTCTGGTTCCTTGACTACTGACTTGATGGGAAAGAAGAGTCCCACAATAAATTCAGATGAAATATGGAATATAAAAAGTGCATCAATAAGAAATAAAATATAATAAAAACGAAATGTATGACTCTCAAGTATAAACAACGTCAATCCTTTACGATCAATGCTGGCTCCAATCCAATCAAAACTCTCGTCTACCTGTTCGTAGGATTTATCACAATCAACACTATTTAAGTCGTCCAATCTCGGTTTTAAATATACCGTAATGTTGTAAATCCTTAACTCAAAACAAAGTTTTCCTTCCTGAACGCTAAACCAGCCAGACACGTTGCATAACACGGCATACAAACTACTTATGACATACTAGGGCTCTAATACCTGCCAAAAGCTGACTAGGTATGTACAACGTCTTGACATAAAAAACCCAGACCACAATCAGGTTGTCAGGTTGAGCGAATTTCGTTCTTCCAATTTGCTACTACTCTGAAGCAGTTCTCAGCTACGACTTCCTTGAGCATTTAGTAAAGGCGGAGTTTTTCTTTTCTATTCTTCATGAATACGGAAAGTCGATTATCAACGCTACATAGTAAGTTAGTAATAAAATATATAATACGTATACGTACGGACATACACTGTTAGTAATTACTATTTTGATGCATGTCTAACTGACACAGTATATTGACAACACATGCTGGATCTGTATATGCATGGCATAACAAGTCCCAAATGACAAACTTGAGTTATACTTTATACTCACGTTTGTAAGTACTTACAACTTTCAAATCCCGGGTCCCGGATTTGATGAAAATGGAAATTGATTAAGTTTGTCGTGAATACGAGCACAGAGCCCGACTTTGTCACAGATGTGACGTACTTTACTATATCGTAGTTATACCACACAGGTGTGACGTGTGACATCACCGATAGAAGTATTAAGGGCTTCAGAGACTGGAGATGTAGGGCAATCATGACGTCAAGCACGATTCTAAATGTCATGTCGGCATGGGAGAAAGCAAAGGCCAGATTCGTTGACAAGGATTAAATGTGGAGATGTCGGCATATCGAGATGTTAACATAGCGTCTGTCGATAATTTCAACTAAATATAGACGTTCTCCGTTCCCTCAGGAGACCTCAAAAATAGCACTAGCATGAGTCGTCGATCCATGAAACAGCCGGGTAGGAGGTACAGGTAGGCAATGGAAATGCTACAAAACCACCCAACGAGAAAATCCTCCGTACTTTCTCAAACGTAAAGCATAATTCGCTCCCGTTCCCGTAGTTTTCTTTTCGGTAGAAATACTTGCAACTTAATTGCGCAAAGAGTAAATCGTAAATTAAATTTATCTTGTTGTTTATAGGTATACACAATTGTATATCCACTGGGTCACATAAAGCAACAGACTGAAAAAGTGGAGATAGGAATTTTGGCACTCGGGTCCCAAATCCCAAACCCCAGTGGAACATGTGTTTCGTCAGAAGAATCACTCAGCAACACTTAAAATTAAAAGAACCCTAAAGCCCTACCTATATTTCAGATCCAATGTTCCACTTCCAGTCTAAAATAGCATACTAAGGTATACATATTCTATACTATTTTAAAGAACAATTCTTCCTTAAAACCACAAAACAAGGCTTTAACTCATGGATTGGAGCATTAACATTAAGCCGTTTGTGGAGTTTTGTCATGTAAATTTAAAGTACCTCAGTACGAACGAGATTCGGAATTCCATACAACATAGGACAAATCACACGAAACAAATGAATAGGAAATTGGGTATGTTATGTCTATACGTCACGTCAATCTAAAAAAAATAGCTGCAATTGTAAGCCAGTAGCAAGTTTAGGACGCGGACGAGATGCTGCAAAGTCAATTCACGTCTTCGTTTCGCCTGTATATAGTTCGATTTCAAGTCCTACAAATACACAAACCTAGAGTACAATTCTCTGATCAGAACGAAGCACAAGTGCAGAAAGAGCCCTAATCCTCGTAAGTCGAAAGAATTTGGGACTTTTATTCTCTTTAAACCCATTACCAGCAACGACTCCAAATTGCCAATTACAAAGGAATGGCAGACGGGTCCCTACTTTCAAACCTATATGAACCCGATCCACAGTGTTACAAACGTGGGTCGAGAAAAAGGCATACATAAAAACAAACATCGGTTTAATTGAAATCTGGAATTGACACGTCTACGTCTGTCCCTGGTGTTTGCACTTCACTCCAAGACTGAAGACTTAAATTTGCGGTTTCCTTGAAGAGCTTAGATTGGAAAATGCCAAAGGTTTTTAACGCCACTTCGGTTATACGTTATACTTAGCTTGAGTCTACGTATACCCTGTATACTATACAAGGAAAGCGTCCTGGCCTCGCTTTCTTTTAACTTAGGATTGGAAGTTTTGTTAATTGCCCGTTGCCCGTAAAGCATAATTCGAAATAACAACACATGAACAGAAGCCGGTCATAAATGTAGTCACAAACAGACTGCATTTTGCAATATTCTTCTTGAGCCTAAATATGTCCATGTCCCGGTTTGTGGAAGGTCAAGCTGCGATATATAAATACATATACTTACATTTCCCTCTAAAATCAGGTAGAAATATCGATCGAAGAGAAAATGAAAAAGACGTACCAATACGTCTATACCTATACACACAGGAGACTTAAAACAGGACGAATACATAGATATGAATACAAGACGTGTCTCTCCTGAACATAATTATTCCTTGAATTTATATTGCACAATGAAAAATGCAATTCCACTTTAATCACACATACCTTAACGGTAACCTGTACTCTATTCCACAATAACTAACCCAAGTGCATCATGAAATTCACGTTTCTCCCACGACGGAATCTTCACTTCAATAATAATAACAGGAGGCTTTTAGTGCTGAACATGGAAAATGGGAATAGGTACGCGTAATTTATTCGACTTACTTTACAATCTATGCGTGCCCCAATGCCTCGCATAATCATAACTCAAAGCGTCATGAAGACCAATTAATGCTCACGCACTTGTTGAAAGACTGTATACGTGCTGGCAATGAAATAAAAATATTGCTCACAATTCATGCCAAATAAATTATAAAAATGAGACGAACTAAAACGGAGAGAAAATTGGTGAAATGTGATGTGCAGCTCCCATAGTTAAGTACTTCGTGTCTTCGTCTTCGCTCTTCATAAAATTCAGAAAATATGTACCATCAGTTATCTGCATCATGTGTACTGTCCTGTAAATAAGTGCTTCAAAAATGTACACGAAATGCAGAGCTCATAGCTCACATCTCACATCTTCCTGCTCCTGCACACTATATGTTCGTATTATTAATACCAACAATTGAATTACTGCACTTGGGATTAACCAACGATTCGAACAAGGATAGAGCTAGAGCTCCTACAGTGCAGACCACCTACGCTAAATTGTCATGCTTATGAACTTGAACTGGACACTACCGTGTCGACGACGAATGAGCAAGTAGAGCAGATGTATGTAGGGTATTAGCCATCATAGAATCCCTATCCCATTATTCCGATTACATACAGTTAAGGTCACTCTACGTTGATGCGTTCAATATGTAATACGAGCATGAAAGCTAAAGCTAGTATTACTATTTTTAGCTCAGAGCTTATACATACATCTATATCACGTATCTATTTGGATCTATCATTATTATACCCTTTCACGTAAAACAATTTAACTTTCTTATACCACTTATAATCATTATTCTCTCGACATTATTACAATGATAAAGTTAAACCAACAACCAACCACACGAAATTGTGATGGAATTACTTTATTGTGCGTGTATGCTGTTCTCCCGATTCTGTAGGCTAGTGCTAGACAGTAGTTAGAAAGAGTAAATGTCTGCAGTGCAGATATGGGCACAGGCACATCAATGTCAGTTTGGATTTCACCAGCAGAATAATTTTACGAATTTCATCAGCTTCATGCTAGTCTGTCACTGTCAGTTCTCCTTGTGCTTTGAGAAGAATCCAAAATGTGACTAATAACCGGCGTGCTGTGCGCCTTGTTTCATATGTTCTTGTCAGACATTCCGTATTTTGTATATACATTTCAAACCTGCCGTCCGATGATTAATCTCTGTAAATGCAAATTGAAGATCCGCTGTTTACGACTAATAAGGCTAAAGGCTCATAGGTAGTCGTGGACGTTTGCAGTTCATTTCACTATTGGCCGTTTCAGCGTAGGTAAAACAAGAAACAGAAACTGTTACAATGCTATCCAGTTAAGTTTAAAGCGGTCGCAATCCGAACCAATGGCAACGGAATACGAATAATCACTCGCAAAGTGCAAAATTCGGAACATGAAACCGGCAACCATCCACTCAAGTTGACTGAACGCGATATTTGGGTAAGGTGATCAAATTACATGGATAGATGCACGCTGAGTCATCCAAAATTCCTGCCTTGATTCCACGTATGGTGATGGTCAGTTCGAAGTTAATACCTAAAGCATTGTGCATTGCCTGCATTGCATGTGATGTACAGCTTAGCTGTAAGTCTTGAACACATATACTCACACACAGACCATGAATTATCACCATCAACCTGACTGAATGTCAAGACTAGCAACGTTTATTGGCTTTTATTTTTTAAATTGATGTCAAGACCAGAACGACAATTCGTCAGGTAATGTCATGAAAATCAGCCTAGAGAAGGAACCTAACCTACCTGCTCCGGAAAATGCTACTTAGAAAATGACATATTCTTTGACATATTCGTGCTACGAACTACGACATGAAAAGGATACTTACTTAATCTTCTATTCTAAGGAAAAGCTCGCACAAAATGATAAGATTAAATCCAGGAGGAGACGTAACTAAAGGCTTTATCCATTCTCTCAAGTCTTTTCATCATTTTTTTCCTTATTTCTTATCGTTTTGAGTCCAGGGAGTTAAGGCTCTTTAGCACGTTGTTTTGGTCCATGCTGATTACACGTAAAACTCTAATTAACTCTCTTCCGGTAATACTAAACGTGGAGACTTGGGACTTG
>JAQFYT010002274.1:0-13365 GCA_034694925.1 Ceratophysella denticulata | reverse complement strand
GTTTTACCTCACAAACCGATCCAAGATTTTATTTAAACGCTAACGATTGTTTCTATGTTGTAATGATAATCTAAAATCCTTGAACAATAAAAGGTGATATCTTCGAAAACACAACTGGAACAGGAATTGTCTAACAACACCCTGAGCGGAACACTTGTGGGATTGTTCCCGCGAGAAATCTGCGATTTTTGCTTGAAGGAAAGGAACACATTCTACAATTTGGCTGCAAGAAATCCTGATGTTTAATTCCTGGAAGTAGATGCTGGTAACTTCTCGGATGTCCAAGACGGAGACGAGACAGAACCCGAAATTATTAAAGTTGATTCAATCATAATCAGGAGAAAAAATAGATTTTTTGTCGTACAGATTAGATGGGATCGCAAAAATCTTACGGCGGATTTGGAAAACCTCATTGAGGAAATCAAACTGTAAAATGTTTGGCTTGATTCAACTTGTATATTCAACACGTTACGTTAGTCAGGGTTTTAGTCAACTAATCCCGATTGCAGTATACATGCCCAGCTATAGGTTCTTTATAAATCAATGTCATCAATAATATTCATACAACTGTCCTTGTTTGAATTTGTTAGAGAATAATAATCACCGTAAGCTTCAAATGATTAAATATATGTCCATCTTTATTCTGCTACTAGCTGGTAGCCCGTCCTACGGACGGGATGACTATCTCTTATTTGCGTGACTTCACTCGTCCTTTCCCTAATCCCGTGTCCAGTGAATTCGCATTCCGCTTCCGTTGCGTTTGTACCATCCCTTTTATTAAACCACATTTCCTTTATAATTTGCCCGTAATATATTCTTCAATCATATACCCCGTGACTTTACCCGTCCAAGGTCTCAATCTCATAACCCCTTGTTATTGGCGCCTTCGACTAGCCCAGGAGCAATTCCAAAAGTTGAAACCCTCGCCAATATAGGTTTCACAAAAGCCAATTCAAAACACTAATAGTTCCACAAAGTCAATTTCGAAGGACCACATTGTTTTGGGAAAACAAAAAAAACTGATGTAACTCCGTCTGCTTCCACGAAGTGTCCGATCACGCCCAGCCAAGACGACCCAGAGAATAGCCCGCTAATCCAAAGCGGCTAGGGAATCTGCTTCCAGCTAATCCTCCTGTGATCTCTCCTGTGATGTTGTCGAACCGCTCCTCGGTCACAAACGAAGCTTCACAATTTCTACTATTGAGTCGCCAAGTTGACTCAAGGGAAACTTCTTCCAAATCGTAGAAATCAAATAAATCGTAAGAACAGATTAAATCGTCAAAATCGTCAAAATCATTGGAACCGTGAAAACCGTTGAATTCGTCAGAACCTTGAGGAAATCGCCGGAACCGTAAAAACTGTAGGAATCGCCCAAATCATAGAAATCCAGGAACCGTAAAAATCTCCAGAATCTTTCAGGACTCCAAGAAATTGTAAGAACCGCAAAAATCGTAGAAACCGAGTAAATCCTGAGAATCACGAAAATCACCAACTTGTGAAAATCGAGAAACTCGCAAGCCGTAGAAATCAAGAAAGTCACCAACTGTGTGAACTTTCGAGATTATCGTGCAAACCGTGAAAATCAAGAAGATCGCCAACTGTGTGAGAATCAAGAAAACCGAAAGAATCAACTAGGTAGTTCACGACGAGGAGCTCACTTTTCAAGGTGTTTATTCGCCGGAGTTTCAACAAGAACTGAAGTTCACCATGCTAAAGTACCTTCTATTTATACTAGACCAAATGAGTAACTGTGTAAGGATTTTTGAGTAAGTTTTAGCAAACAGGGCACACCCCATACATTTTTATCTTCTAACGTGTTCATACGAGAATGCAATACAAATAAAATAAATAGAAGGTCTTCATGCTGTTAGCGGCTCCATGCCACTCTCTCTGCTGCTAGGCTATCCTTCTGCCGCCTTTTTCATGGGCTTTCCTGCTTTGCCCGCCAAGTCACTTGGGCCAGCCTCTTTCCAGGGAAATCCAAGGCCAGGGTCCTCCAACTCCGGGCAGGCAGGTCGGAATTTCTCAACCACGCCTCCCCCAAGCATAGAGCTCCCCGGTGCTGTCTTTCCCGCTCGTCGTTCTGGGCTTGGTTTAGGGGTCTCGCTGGTTCTCGCGCCCTTTTCCTTTTTCTTGACTGTGTCGAGGGCAAGCCACGGCGACAGAGATTTACATTGCGGAATCTTCGCGATTTTGGGTTTGGTAAAAACTCCATGGAAAGTCTCATTCATGAAGAAATCACGGATTTACTTAACTGGATGAAGCGCAACGAGAACAAGGCTGTGTCCATCAACAAAAAGTTCCGTCTCACGGTACTTAATGCCCTTTGGACGATCATGGCCGGACATCGATACGATCAGGACGACACGGAGCATACAACAATTCTAGATAAACTGAATGAGTAAGCCCTGGCTCAAATGTATTCCGGTTAACAAAACTTAAATATTCAAATGTTTTGCTATTCTCCAACTCCTATGTATTATTGAACCAGGGTATTTAACTCGGAGCTGGTTAAGAAAGGTTTCATGCTCTTTTTCCCGGAATTGAGTTGGTTGGCTAAGAAATTCCCAAATATTTCTGGCTGGGATAAACTTTTAGAGGCTGTAAAACCATTTAACAAGGTTTTCTCAGACGCAGTTGAAGAACACGAAAAGAACCCTGCTGATGAAAACCATCCTCGAGACTTCATTGACGCTTATATGAATGAAATTAGCAAAACTACGGATGCGCAGTCCAGCTTTTACCAGGAAAAAGGACGTATGCGATGCGAAGATACTTAAATAACTTTTCTACATTTTTTTTAGTAACAAAGAAGCACGTTCGCTTGTTATTTAAATTGTACTAATGACTGTGCCAATTTTAAGGTGAAACGCTGGTCACTGTCCTTGGAGATTTGTACGGAGCTGGTTCTGGCACTACTTCATCAACACTGACTTTCGCTATTTTGTACTTAATGACACATCCAAAAGTACAATTCAAGCTCCAAGAAGAAATTGACACGGTTATTGGGAAAAGTAGGCTTCCAAGTCTTGCTGATCGGCCCAAGTATGTATACCCTGTCTTTTTTTAGAATTCAGATTTGTCAGTGGTTTTACCTTAATGTTTATTTATTAACCTTAAATCTTGTTCTCTAGTACACCTTATGCTGAAGCTACGTTTCTAGAGATTCTAAGGTATCCCACTTAATGAAATTAACCCGCTGTATTTTTCGAGTTTGATTAGAATTCTGACTTCCAAAAATTATTTTAGGTTTTCGACGTTGACTCCAACAAGTCTATTTCACAGTGCCATGGAGGACACCCAATTCCATGGTTACGACATTAAGAAGGATACAATCATTATAGCAAATACCTACTCGGTTCATTTCAATCCTCAAATCTGGGGTGACCCGGAGAAATTTCGCCCAGAAAGATTTCTGAGCAAGGACGGCAAAACGGTTGTGCGAAATGAGGCATTGATTCCATTCTCATATGGAAAACGGCAATGCTTAGGTATATATGTAGATAACGCCTCAGTTTTTGTTCTGTTTTGGAATCAGAGTAGCTTTTCAATCATGTAACTAATTGTATATGTTACCGATGTTCACCAGGTGAGAGTTTGGCCAGGGATCAGCTCTATTTATTCATTACGAGCATTTTCCAAAGGTTCACTGCCTTGGAAGATCCTGAGAATCCGAACCCAACGATTGAAGCTAAGCCCGGACTATTTCGTGAACCCGACAATTTTACGGTTGTATTCAAGGATCGGCAGTAGGCTCAGAGCGGTTGCTACACGATGCATTGAAAAGACCTTCAGAAAACTTAAACGTTTAATATGAACCACCACAAAATATTTTAATATATTTTTAGTTTAAATAGGTTGGTACATGCTAGTATTAGAATTTGATACATTCATCTAAACCAAAAACTGGTGCAGATATTCTAAATCTAAATGTATTTACGAACAACTCCTAGACCCCGGGTAACTAAGCCCACACAAAAGGTGTCGTATCGACAACAGACACAATCGGAGTGAACGGAAATCGAAAACCCGCAAGAAGTCATACATATTAATGAATTATTTCAAACTGACGAAGTTGAAAATATATACTTATCCTATGTCGGACCGTTAATTCGTTATTGGATTATTCAAGACTTGAGTGTCGGTTTTTTTTAATGATTTTTGAATAGAAATATAGAGAATATCTTTAGAATTATATCTATATCGTCATTTTGATGCGTTTCATTATTTTAGTTCAATTTGAAGTTCCTTAACAACAACCGCGCATTGAATCGGCCTCGCAAGGCAGAATCTGATATCGATGCTAATAACGGTTGTAAGTACTTTACTTTAAATATGTCAATCGGTGCCGGTTGTTTCCGTAATGCATACAGGTACCTTGTATAAATCATATACAATAATTCAAAGTAAATCATATCTACCGAAATTCTACAATCAATATTTTTTAAGAACTAAGGAATATCGGGCTCAAGCACATAAAAAGAGGAAGCTGGAATCAAATAAATACATCATTTTCCTGTTTAAATTTGAAGAACTTGCCTAGCGGCAGCTCGCGTCCAGACGGGATGTTAGTCTAGGTTAAACTTTGCAACGCTAAATCCTTGTTTAACTAACTCAGTTTTAGGTCTACGTTAAATTACCCAATGCTAAGTCCGGGGTAACTTTGTACAGATAGTTTAACCCGGAATTAGCCTGTCGAAAGCCACATCGACTTAGCGTCGCGTGATTACCCCAAACTTAACATGGTGAGATTTACACGGACTTAGCATTTTGAAGCTAAGTTGAAAAGACTGAGTCCGCCCATGAAAAGACGGACGGACAAGGCGATTTAATTAGCCCGTACCCCTTCTATGCAGGCTGAAAAGAAGGAAAGAACCAACTCAAGCGATAGGAATTAAATATCTAGTCGGCAGTGCTTTAACCTCAACGGTATTTAATTCGTACCATTTCCTACTAACTGAACTCATGGAGAACTCCTTATTATCCGAACGGCTGGTTGTCACCATGAAAAGTTAATATTTCTCGCTGGCAAGGCGATTTGAATAATACTTTCTGTTTTCCTTAAGATTAAAGATTAGTTCAGTATGTGGTTTTACGTATTTTCCCCATGGAAATTCATTGAGCTAATGCATTAAAATCATCGACTACCCAAGTAATCGTCTATGGCTAGATTTATGGTATTTATCATAAAATCCCGCGATATATAAATATACATCAATATTAAGTACGGAATACCAGTTCAAGAATTCACATTGCACAAGACGTGCGAAGAAAGAGCAGACAAAATGGGGATGATTTCGTTGGGGATTGTCACAATAATATTTATAGGGTTTTCTGTAGCTGAGAACTCTAATTTCAACCCAGGTGAATCAATTGGTACTATATATAAATATAATATATTTTACCATTACACTACATATTTTACCTATTCGTGGATTGTACACAATGCCAAAAAATCACACCGCTAAAGTTTTTAGCCTGTTTTTTTAAAGGAAGCATTTGCTTGTCAAAAACCCGTTAAGGTATGAAAGATCTTGCACGCAATAACATTGAACGTTAATTGCAGAACCAGAATCTGTGCCAAACGGTCGAGGAGCACCCGGAGAAGAAGCAGCAGCAGTGCTGCTTCGTTTGAAGCGAGCCGCTGGTGATAAGAGACGCAACCCTGCTCGAGGAACGCATGGCCGTAAAACAGGAACCCCATCTGGGTTTTTCAACTCCCAAACTGACTCCAGGATGGGATCCCCCATGAACACGGACTCTGGATCGGACTCCGGAGATGAGGCCTACAAGGCATTCAAGGATAAAACGCGTGAATATGATTTAAGCAATTCTAGAACAAAAACAGACAAGTACGGGCGTCCCAGTAAGGTATCAGGTACCATCAGGAGGGTAGGACCCGGTAAGGGAACAGGAACCGGTACCAGCGGAGGGTCAAAAAGTCCATTTTGGAACACCGTGGGTGGGCAGAGACCAAAGGAAGTACAGGGACATATTGTTGGAGACATGTTAGGAGGAAGTGGGAGCCACAAGAGTGGAAACTTGATACCACAGAATAAAAAATGGAATAATAGCGGATACAAGAAGGATGTTGAGAATCCATTAAAGAAGTTTGCAGACGCTCGCCCCATGGGAGCCCCCGTAGATGTAAAATTTCGGCCAAACTATCGCGGTAGATCCAGGCGTCCGAATGCTATTTCATCCACAGCTTTAGACCCACAAACTGGGGAGCGGAGAAGATTTAAATCCTTGCGACCAAATCAAACTCCCACCCAGAGTGAACTGGACACTTCTTCTTCCTCGCGCTCTCGATCTCCGACTAAAGGATCTTCTCGTTCAAGGAATTCTAGGCCTGGGTCATCCCGTTCACCCTCTCCATCTAGCGGCTATTCCAGTGGCTCTTCTTCGTCCTCACTTGGCAGTGTTGGCAGTCGTCGTAGCAGCAGCTCGTCAAGGAGCAATAAAAAAAGCATGTCACCGTCTCGCCCCAAATCTCCTCGAAGGTACGGCTTCGGGCGTCGTCAGGGATAAGGGTTTTTGTGACATGAAAACAAAGGTACTTGGTACTCCCTGATCCTGAAAGGAAAAACCAGTAAATGACTGGACTCAGGTGGGATTTTCCGGTTCACCTAACGTAAACCTAACCTAACCTAACTAGAACGTATAAACCTAGCGGGGCCGACCTGTGAATTTTGAAGAACACCTTAGTCCGGTCATTTAGTGGTTAATCCTGAAAGGCGGTAGGTAATCTATTGCTTGTGCTCATTTATCATTTATTTCAAATTATTATTGATTCCCTATTGCACCCACACGAAATTGACCAACAGGCTTACGTTTTCAATCAAATGGCTAAGTGGTTATCGTCATTAAAGTTTTTAGTTAGTTTATATTGCTTTTAAAAAATATAATCTTAGTAGGTAGTTAAGGTTTGACGCAAGGTAATTAGCATTGGTGTACATGGGTCTGTATACCATTACCGCCACTACACCGTTACAGAATAAAATCATTTTGGCACCAGCATTCTCTTTTGATAAGTTTTTTTGCGCGCCTTGCTATGTAGAAGTAGTTTAGTTAATTTATTTAATCATATTCTAATGAACGCGAACCATACCAATTTGAAAAGAAGGCTGAGCCCCTTGTTTGCTCGCAGAAATCAGTGTTTTTCTATTAGACAAGGCTGATGCTAATTAAATGGTATCCTGTCTTATTCACAGAAATAGAATTGACAGTGTGTAGAGTTGAAATGGAGACAGCAGTAATTTTTCTTCATTCGCAGAATCAAGAATAGGACAGAGTCCTTGTCTCTCTTTGTCAACTTTTGAATAAATTTCTCATCTTCCTCGCAACTTACCGAAGTTGAACTGACCTGTCCAAGGCCAATAATGGCCAGACTCAATGATTACAAATAACGTTATATGGTGAAAGAATTTGGGTCTTTAGGTTCTGCTATTTTATTTGCATTGAAAGCTTGCAATTGATTTCACGATAATGCTAAATGGATAAAATAAGATTCTCAATACTCTTTGCTTTACACTATAAGTGGTGATCTATCACGGATTTGTAAATTATGCTAAAGGTAAAGTAACTGGATTGTATTCAATATAAATGGTAACATGCAGCAACACTTTTGCGTGCTCCAAAGCATTGCTACTCGTAAAAGAGACGCTGGCTCTTGAGCACGGTCTTTTAAACGCAGAATTGTTCGAAAGCGCAGAAAAGTCCAGATTATTACTTATAACATATCTAATTTTAACACAACAACTGGAATGACCAAATCCATTACGGACCGAAGTGAAATCCCACTTCAACTCGTGCGGATAGATGATTTAACGCGCTTTACATAAAATAATTCCTAGTTGTGACGAAATTCTTTTATATCTAAATTTACCTGGAATTGTCACTAATCAAAGTGTGCCTTTTCTTACCTAATGGAACTGCATTGTGTCATTGATATTGATAACGTAATCATTCGAAGGTGTACAAGCTCATGTTAGCTTAGTACCATTCGGTCACTATAATTATGTCAGACTATCAATTGATTGACACGCACAGCGAATTTCATGCCATAAATACACTGCTCTGCACTTAAGTACTTTAATCGTGTATTTCATACTTTAAAAACGATCTTAACTGGAACACATTGGTTCCATGATCTAATTATAGTATGTCACCTTTCTCTACCTGATTAATGTCAATTAAAAAAATGCTAATTGAAGTTGGACGATGACAACATTCAACAGGTATATAAACTCCGTTGTCCAGAGATCCTGTATCCAGAACCCAGTATTCATCTCAGAATAAAGCATTATTCCATTTTGCTACTTTGAAATTTAATTTCAAAATGTTGAAATACCTTGCAACTGCAGCAGTTTTGTTCCTGGCAGGAACAACTTCCGTCTCAGCTCAAAACGTAGTATCAGCTGAATATGTGAACGCCAAGCTTCCGATACCAGCCTCATTTGCGCTGGCAATGTACGTCCGCAACGACAGCATCTACCTCTTCGGAGGCTACAACGGCAACAATAACACTCAGCAAATCCTGCGCTACAACATTGAAACAGACGTTATCGAAGAAGTTGCTCGTCTCCCGTATTCCATGGGTGAGACAGGGTCTCTGATGCGGTACAACCGGGAGATTTACTACTCCGCCGGTTTGATCCGAGAGGGTCAGGGTCAGTACACGAGAGTCCTCAAATTTGACCCTGCCACGAACACGGTCACTGAGGAAGGCAGACTCACGACCACTTCTTACTACCACACTTCCTTCAAGGTCGCAGACTCTCCCGTCGGATATTTCCTGACGATTGACCGTGACTGGTCCACACTCTCGTCCTACGACCTCGTCACCAAGAACTACACGGATATCAAGAATGTTGGAGAATTCTTTGGACAAAACTCAGTTGTGATCGGGAACTACGCCTACATCTTTGGAGTGGACATTAGTCACTTCGAAGGGCAAGTCCTGAGAATTGACTTGACCACGTTGGAACACCAGCTCGTCTCCCCTGGGGCACCGTACCATTCTGGAAATGTGGTCACGGATGCATTCCATAACCAGGAGCGCCCGAGCGTCTACGCTTTTGGGCGGGCCGATCCGTCAGGAAACAGCTATGACGAGATTATCAAGTTTGACCCGGCGGGTCAGGCCTGGAATTTTCTGGAAGTGGAAGGATTATTGACTACAGCAGATGAGTATTACCTTGTTCCACCGAGTAGTGTGTATGCTGAGCACCTGAATCGAATTTACTACTTCGGAGGGAAGATCAGGGATGTGGTCACGAATATCCAACAAGATCGTGACGAAATTTGGTATATTGATTTGAATGAGACGCCCAGAACTGTCTAAATCTAACCTCATTTCTAAAAATACAATGCCATAAAGCAAATTAGCTGATCTGATTTAAAGCGAATAAATTGGTTGTAGTGAATATTATTACTCAGAATTTATATTCGGGATTTACTTGTACCCCTCGCCCTCCCAGCATCTTTATTTGTTTGAATATTTAATTTCGATATATTTACATCAACTTTGTAAATTTTCAATCTCGCAAAAGCGTAGAATGTTCTGGTTTATTAGATCCGGAGCCCGCATTGAATCAAACTAAAATTAAGTTTAGTGCATGGATTTTGATTGATTTTGAGAAATATGAACTAAATTGTAATGTGCGACTAAAAGCCCTTTTAGGCAATAATTGAAGCCCTGCATTGACATTCAGTAGATGCACTGAATTTAGGTGAATTCTGAATTTAATAACATTTTTGAATATAATTACCTATCTCATATACTTAGATTGGCTCTGTATTGGTGTGCTAGTGTGATGCTGTAATAACGAACTGCATGATGTCCGCAAATTGTGACACTGTCAATTAGAAATCAATCAAAACTCACAAAGAGACTAAGCAAAGCGGCGAGTTGGGCTAAGTTATATCTTAGCAGTAGATATCGGCGATAGTAATTTCCTATGCAAACAGTTCTTCAATCCCATCAACCACACCTCAACCCAGTGATTTTCTATATTTCTCCAAAAACGTAGAGCACACTAACTGTAAATGTGTATGTATTTCCTGACATTATCATTACCTTTTATCAGGCCCAATCATTGGTAACATATGAATTCAGATTTGACTTTGATTTCAGGGATACTTCTTGATGTGTTCCCGGTTTCAGATTTCTTGTAATGCGTGACATTAGTGTCCCATTATTATCGATCGATACACGCTTTCCTTCAGATAATGTCGTTGGAATCGTCTTACATTCAACGCCTAGTTCCATGGCATTTTCAACTTTCCGTCTAATTTTCGGTCGAACTTCTCGTTCGAACTCGGTTGAAACATATGGATTCAATTCAAGTTCAGGAATACTTTCCTTTGTAGCTGCTGGTGTTTACATTATTCAAATCGTGCATCTCAAATTGAACATGCACTGTAGCGCTTTGTTAATTTAGAAGGGGCACTGGTTTTGGGTTCACTCTGTTAGCAGCAACAGTTACATTTATTTCACTGGGAATTGGATTTACATGTGGAATCGTAGTTTAAATATCGTCGACTTCTTCACATGCATTTCTGAATACTTTAAACTGGTTAAATTTGTCACTTTATCTGATTATTTTATGACAATTTCCAGTTAAGGATGGATATTTTGCTAGATTTATCATATAGGTACCTTAAAGAATATTAGGTCACGGATAATGTGCCGGCGAAAAAGTTGTACTGCAGATCCCATATGGAATTCGTTCCATTGCACGAAACATTTACAAATGTTGTAATGTGAGAAAAAGCTTGACAGTTTGAAGCTATACAACTCGGTTTTGGTTCAATTTAATCTTGAACTATCTACGGATTATATATAAATGATCAGAAAATTCAAATTAGAAGGAAATATATGACCTCGTTGACTCTGGGATGAAACACAAGCTTAGACAGAACAGTGAATAATGAAATTGAACCTTTTCATCAGCAAACCAGGCTACAAATATGACAGATTTTGTATTGAATGTACACCTCAATTCAATTGAGTTCTGGATAAATTCGTCTAGATTAGTTTCGATTTCCAAGTCAACTGTCTGGTTACTCGTCTCCGAAAGTGCTTAGGTACCTAGTTTAAATGAACATTTTGAATTCACTCTGGACAGTTAAATATCAAAACCGTTGTTTATAGGATCTTGTAGCATGGATACATTTAATTGAACAAACCTCTTACCATATATAAATATGGGTATAAATGGAAATCCGCGTCCACCCAGGGCTACTACAGAGTGGAGCATTAGAGCATGGATGAACCGTTCTACAAGTACTTCCAGCGTCGTACCAAACTCGTTCGGTTTCTACATGAGGTCTTCGAAATGATGCTGAGTCTTATAAACTCCTTATACAGTAATATTAAACCGAAAGTCAACGGCAGTTGACCCTGGTTCACATTGTACAGTAATACCTACGTTGTTGCAGTACAAAATGTTGCCTAATGTAGCATACGGTATCGATTTCAAAGATTGTTCTTCAGCATCGATGTTGCTTTAAAATATATTGACACCAGTATCTTCCGTCCCAATTGTAAAAATCAAATCAAAGAAAATCAATCAAAGGAAATAAAAATTAAATCAAAGCAAATATTCCGGAATTTAACAAAATCTCAATTCTAGAAAAATTTGAAAACTCAATTATAATCAGAATCCAGTACAATATTAAAATAAAGCGTTTTTGAGAAATTTGCTCAAACACAAAACATGCGGATATATAGTGCGCAAATTCAGGGGATTTAAGACCTTGAATTTAACAAAATACGACGTTGTTTAAGGTTTAGATTACATATCAATGTAATGGAATTACACATTCGACCTTTATTTACGACGAATTGTATGTACCTCCACTATAATGATAATCACAGTAATTTAAGGCCTTTTGTCTGTTATTTTGAAGCATTTGACCTTGATATTTTATATCATGTTTACCAGAAATTGTTGCTCCGGTTTTAAGCTCACTCGTTCTCTCGCACCCCACAGCAAAATTGAAAACACTTCTTGAACACTGATCAAGTTATTTTCTTGTAAGCCTTGACCCTCGTTCAGACCGTGTTAATATCAAGCTTGGGTTACTGCACAACTAATTGTAAGTAATTTAATAAGGATTTACAAACCAAGTTTTAGTTAAATATAGTAATAACCAGTTAAAGGATTTGTCGATATTTTGCTTAATTTTTAGAATCTTCATCAATGAAGTCAATTATCCTGCTTGTGATTTATTTGACTGCCGCTGCCCACGCTCACGGAGAGGGCGGAGATGCTGATAAGCACTGCGTGTGTCGAAGTGCTAACAAGAACTACCCTGGTAAAACTAAATTGTGCTGTCCAGGAGCTGGAGGGGTGACCGAAAATCAAACTACAGGTCCAAAAACCATTTGCGTCATTGAGTTATCCCAAAAGAAATCCGGATTCGGAGCTTGTTGCAAGACACAATTGAATGACAATAAAGCTTTTGGTCGATGTTTGAAAGAAAAGCATTCAGCCGACGACCAAGACGCTCAGGAATAAAATTCCAACATGAAGAATCTGAATATTTACCATTGTAATTTGTATCTAATCTTTTCATTATATTTCCGGATTCATTATAGTTAAATGCGTCAATAAATATGGTTTTCAAATCCAAATCGGCTTGCAGATGTTTGCACCATCTTTCACTTTTATCATGATTCGAGACACATTACTGTATATTAAAGTTCAAGAGTAAGCACTAAGCATGACATACCTATGTCGATTAAATACGTAGGTATCTGAAAAATGTCGTGGAGGCGGGTACCGGCGTGCCGTGGGCAAGCGTCTCCATAAGCCCTACATGGACGTAGGGCCTTACCATAATCATAGGCTATTCGCGGTCGCGGTTGGAGAAAGTTAAACAAGCAAGGCCTTAGACCTAGCAATGCAAAACAGCGTGTGGACGTACATACAAAGCACAAAAACGGGTAGCTAGTAAATGTTGATAGGTTTCTTAAAATAAAACATTCAGTACCTACTATACACCATGATGTTAAAGTCCTTTTATTCAGAGCTAATGATAACGAACATTGAAGTAGGAATGCTAATATGGTTCATTAGTAAGTATTTGAAAACCAATTATTTATGGAGTATCGATTATATGTTGCAGAAGAAACAAAGAACTTGAAATCCACCGTCGAATTCCAATCTGCTCATTCTTCTTTAAGTACTACTAAGAATGTGCTTAAATTATTTAATTAAATGTGTTGTCATTGAAATGAGAGCGGTGGTATAGGTTGGATTGACCTAGGTACTCATATTGGGTGACGCGACGTTTCACCGAGGGACAGTTCGTAGTGCGACGTTTCGTAGCGCCCAGTTCGTAGCGGCGACAGTT
>JAQFYT010002273.1:0-13367 GCA_034694925.1 Ceratophysella denticulata | reverse complement strand
TTTAACGGTCAAAATAATTTAAATTATTAAATAAAATACACAAACTACACAATATACTTACAATGTGGCCATGTAGTTGACACGGGTTTGGGTGGAGTCTGTCGTAGATTCCATGTGAGAAGTGAGCCATCCGAGTGTGAAGTCATGAACTGTTTCCCGTCCGAATGCCAGGATGCAGACCGGAGCGGCTCATGGGCTTGAAATCGTAGTTCCGGACATTTTGTCCGAAAATCCCATAATACTATACAACCAGTCTCATAACCAATCAGCAACTAGAGACATAGAAACGGAAAATCCACAACACAAAAAAGAACAGAAGCCTTGTTAACAAACTAATTCCATTACGATGATTGCTATTCAGAGACTCATAAATCTTGAGCATACGATCTACCAAATACGATTTCTAAACGTACTTTACTAGGATCAGTTGGATTCTCTCCAAGGTAGAGTACAGGGCCGGGATGAGTCTTCCGAGATCTGTAAATAGGATAATAGACAAAATTAGGCTAAATACAGTAATACATTTCAGCACGGTTTTATAATTAAATTAAAATTACACAGAAAATCGATGATTTTCACCTCAGAACTAGTACATTTGTACGTTTTTATATTTGAAATGGAAATTAGCATTGTTCTTGCTGGTATAAAGCACTCTTGTTAATGAGTTTAGAACTGAAACGGGTACCTAGATAATATGCAAATCTTCTAAGTTAATTCCTTGTCCCATAAAATTGAATAATTGTAACAGTCGCACAGAGGAACAAAAGCCCCCTGAATCCCATATTCCCTTTGCTACCATTTTCATTTCAACGAAATTTCAAAGAATTTTCAGTTAGGATTTAGGATTTATTCATGCATTTTCTCTACAGATGAGAATGAGGGTATAATTACGAAGTACAAGGTACTAATATATAGCCTGCGATAACTAGATTCGGTTAGGGAGAAAGTCCAGTATTCCCGGATCGCGGGTTGTCTCAGTCGGAGACTATACAGTATGCAGACTATCCATTCGAATTAGACTTGATAATCAACAGGCAAGTTCGTCTTCATCTCTTCAAATATTCCATATATAGAGAATGAAGGTGTTTGGGAATTGGGTAAGCCGTAAGCCGAGGCTAGGGAAATCTCGAGGGAAAACCATAAGCTTTTCCCTCGCCTTTTTTTCTCTCGTCTCACTTCGCCTATTCTACTTGGATACTAGGCTTTTGAGGTTTTAGGTGAAAGTAACTTTCACTTCCAACTTCTTCTTCTGTGTGGAATAGGAAGGTATAACAAAAGGGTCTCGTTTTTTTTATTATGTAATCCTATGGAGCCCTGGCTATGCAGCCTTCCTGACGTCATCCTAATCTTTATCTCTTTGCCTTTGGAGCCGGAGAACAAAAGCGTTTATTGTGTGCATTGCCTCGTGGACTTTCTCCGTCGCTTTCATCAGTTTCCTTCCCGTTTTACGACAATTCAGTACCGGGGAGAGAAATTTGCACATTTAAGGCTTTTGGGGGCCCTTAATTTCGCTGCACATTTGAGGTAGGCACGTGCCTTAATTACAATTAATTCTCCAAAATATTCATGTTAATTACTGTTAAATCGGACAATAATGCAAGGCTATTGTACAATTCGGGCATTTGTCTGAACTGAAATGCAAAAGCATGAAGCCAACAACTATGCATAATTATGAGGACTTTGCTGAATTAGGACTAATTTACAGAATACCCGAAAGTTGTTAAACCCACTTTCTCCGCGAATTTAATCATCCTTTCTCCTTTGCATAATCAGGTTCTATTGAAGTCTCTTTAGCCTTCCATCATCAAAACCTTTGACAATATTAACAATACATTGTCTTCAAGGATTTCCCTGACATTGTTTACTTTACTTTGAGCAGAATCTTCATTCAAGGAAAACTTCTAAGCAACAGGATTAACTTGTGAGCACGAATTGGTGAAAACTTAAATTTCAAATCTCGACTTGTGCATCTCGGGAACATCGAGAGTTACAACTTGTAACAACTGACACCTTACAAAACCTATAATTTAGTGAATAAATCAATGCCTCTGTATTAAATATGCATTATGGACAGTTTATCGGCAAAAATAGGCCAAATTTACACGAGACAAATGGCCCAAGCACAACTTTCTCCATAGCTTTCACCAGCATCTGTCCTAAACCTTCATTTCGTCCTCTCCCAAAGCTTGAGTGTATTTTATGGAAATGATTCCAAACCACACTGCAGCCACCGCAACGGTAGAAATTGAGATCGTGCCAGGCTCATTCTATCCATTTATCCCATTTCCAGTTTTCTTCCTTCCTTTTGGCCATCATCATGCCATAATATATTTTTCTGGTAATACGTGAAGTAATATTAAAAATGAAGTTATGATGAAATAGAAGGGAAGATGGGAGAATTCTATCGATTCTATTCTACACTACTGCTCTCTGTAACTATAGAATGGACTAAAGCCATAGGAAATCATCCCTTTAAGAAGATGACGAGGAAGAAGAAGAGATCACTTGAGTGCACAATGTATTACTTTTACTACAGTATTATAGGGCATAGAGGGTTCTTTGGAAATTGGGAAACTGTAGTTTCCTTTGATCCGCTCCTTCAAATGGAGTTGTACGTAAGTTTTCCCTCCTAAGTAGCATTTACCCAACTGATCTTGGCAAAAAAACTCTGTTTAGCTGCAGTTTGGTACAAATACAAGGAACACCAAGATTTGACGCATTATGGCAAAGATCCAGCTAGATGCTATGTTTTAGCTTGTAAGTGTTCACTGAGTGATTTCAAATTACGACAGTAATCAGCGTTCCGCGTACACGGTTAAGACTATGCTCATGGTTTGAATTTTAGCGCTGAAAAACATGATACTGATACTGGTTTCTATAGGTACATTTCGTAATTTCGGACAAAATGAGACGAATGTTGGGACGCTGGAAAGCTAATAATCTCGTTACTTGACAAATGCCAATCGTTTTACATGAATCACTCAATAGCACGTGCAAACATTAAATTCCAAGCCTGTCTAACCAAATTTTAGCCCAAACTGATTGCAAGGATGAACGATTATATCGATCTTACACATTGCTACCTAGCAATTAAGAAAGTATTTAGCATTCCAACGGCATAAAGAATGCTAGATTGATTTCACTCGACCATACATTTGCTACACAGTACAAAACATCAGATCATCCTTAATGTAGCAGGTCAGAGGTCAGTGTGAAGGCCGTAGTCCCGTTAATTTAGAAGAATTTAAAAATTCAAGATTTGCTCCATAACCGTTATTAGGTTGCACTAGTTAATATCTATGTCAAACTGGCTTATTAGGATACAACGAGTGCACATTGAAATTTCAAAATTTCACACGGACGGACAGACACCAAAGATCCTAACCATAAGACAGTTCTGGTTTAAAACGTAGTAGTTGGATGAGTTCGTGGAATCTGCACTTATTGCTTCAATTGTACTACTAGAGCTTCTTAGACAAGGACCATCCTTGTCCTTTTATGACACAATAATCATCTTTCTTTATAGGATAATAAGTAGTCAAGGATGCTTTAGCTGGTCTATTGGTCATATAATACTACATCTGCCTTTAGATGGGTTATTGGTAGGTTGTAAAGAAATTTAGTACTACCTACTGGTCCTAGTCTTAAGCAATGATCATACTAGACTGTTGGATATGGATATGTTTAACTTAATAGTAGGTCATGCATAAGCGTTGACTTCGAGGATTAGATTCGAGGCGACTGTTTATAGCCACATTTAAGTGGAATTCCCTGGTACTATTGGCATTGGTACTGGCACCGCTTATCAGATTCTAGATGTACTTTGTACAATGGATGGGAATTTGATAGTGACAATAAACTGCCTATTTTTCACTCCTGGCAATGCTTGTTTAAAGAAAGCCGCCTAGGATTCAATTTTTGTTAAGCAAACTACCTAATGATATTTATAATAATCGAATATAACCACAAAAACTTTCACTGCTTTCCTCGCATCCGCCTCGACAAGTCAGGAAACGGATTTCCACTTCTGTGTTTATTTCTTGTGGGAATTTCTCTCATTTTTTTTTGTTCAAAAATGAAACTTAAATCGACCCTATTTTCAAATGAAGAGGGGAAATTCGACTCAATTCTGCATATTTGAAACGATCATCAAGACTCATGCACGAGGAGGGAGAGATGCGGCAAAGGAGGTTACACCGCACAGTGCACAGTTGAATCTTGAATATACATAGAGACACAGACCAAACTTCCTCAGTCTAAGTATGGTAATATGTAAAATTCATAATTCCACTCACGTTCCTTCTCCCTAGTCTTCCTTGATGATCCACTTCCACTAATAAAAAACTCTTCTTTGCTTCCTCTACAAAGGCTTCAAATGTGCAGTGATAAAGTAAACTTGGAAGCTTGGAAATCCGTGGCAGGGTCGGAAGAACCAGGCTAATAATATTCTTAATAGACACCCCTTTCATTCTCCCAAACAGACGTGGAACAAGAGCTTTTTCGTTATGTAAATTTTAATAAAGTCCAACGTCCAAATTCTTCATTTGCTACTCAAGTTTTTCATATACAGTATCTACAAGGAACTTCAGAGGCTGTCGTCCTTAATGAGCGTGTATTTCTTGAATATGTAAAGGGCTGGGTCATTAGGGTCTGACAAACTTGAATCTAGGGAATTTGGGCGTTTCGTCATTTACAATTTAAATTGTGACGTTTAATGTACGTTACGTATCTTACGTTAAACACAATAGACAAACTTTAGGCTGATCACATGGTGAAATCACTTTTGACTGTGCTACTACACATACTGCTTTATTATTCGTATCGAACTGCCGATCGCATAGTGAAAGCACAGGAATTCAGAATACCGTGTAGATCGCAACATGAAAGCACTGTACCACAGAATACCGCGTAGTTCGCAATGTGAAAGGACTGCAATTCAGAATACCGTGTACATCGCAAGGTGCAAGCACTTTTCCACAGAATACCGTGTTGATCGCAAGGTGAAAGCACTGTTCTACAGACTACCGTGTGGATCGCAAGGTGAAAGCACTGCAGTACAGAATACCGTGTGGATCGTAAGGTTAAAGCACCGTTCTACAGAGTACAGTGTAGATCGCACGGTGAAAGCACTTTTCTACAGTTAGATCTGCAAGGTTAAAGCACTACAATACAGAATACCGTGGATCACAATGTCAAAGCACTGCTCTACAGAATAAGGTGTCCACCCCAATTTGAAAGCAGAAGCGCTGTACTACAAAACACAGTGTTGATCGCAAGGTGAATGCACTGTTCTACAGAATACCGTGCGGATCACAAGGTTAAAGCACTGTGCTACAGACTACCCTGTGGATCGCAAGGTGAAAGCACTGTTCTACAGAATACCGTGTGGATCGTAAGGTTAAAGCACCGTTCTACAGAATACAGTGTAGATCGAATGGTGAAAGCACTTTTCTACAGTTAGATCTGCAAGGTTAAAGAGCACTGTAACACAGACAACTGGGCGGATATCGCATATCGTCATAAACTGTATTACAGAGAACGGTACCGATCATATGGTGAAAGTTTCTGCCATACATGTAAAGTGCCTATTGCAAGTTAAATCATTATTTTAACGCTTTGTCGATCGCATATAGATTTTTTGCGGAATGGTGAAATAACTTTAAACTTAGGAATACGTGTTGAATTACAATACGCATAAAGTAGGTCAAAATGAGGGTAGCTCAAATGTTGTAGAAAACATTAAATATGACTCCAACTCAGGCCTTCTAATTAAATGGACGCGTTTAGTTTAGGAGAGAAAGTGAAAGTGACTTTCTCCCTCTGCAAAGTGTATGTAGAAGAAGAACAAGGTCATTTCCTCTGACAGCCAAAATTTGTGAAACTGGAGAACGTGCTTCTTCAACGCAAATCGTGTGAAAGGAAAGCCTACTGAGAAAATAGTTTTTCGTGGGGTTCCGTCTTCTTCGCGGTAAAAGCCTTGTCAGACTCTCAAAACATGCAATGGCCCAATAATTAATCATTCAATATGTACATAGTAGTACAAACGAGAAATCTATCCTCCTAAAGCTTCAGTTCCCTCAATGCTTCCTGCATGCATCAAGAAAACCACAGCAGGAACATGAGCGTATACAGAATAACCCAGGGCTGTAAAACCACATATATCAGCTCTCCTCGTGTGCTACGACTCAATTTCGAAAGTTTCTGGTGAATTTCGTAATAAATTGAACTCGGGCTAGGTCTGACATAAGACATCAGTTTGTTTGGTGGAAAGCCCAGCGGCACAGTGGATGCGACAATCACATATTTCGGATTATTAATCTCGGTAGAGAGAATCTCGGCGAATTTCATGCTCCGTCAATTTATAATGCTATGACTATCTATATGCATATGCCCGAAATTCGCATTGCAGTGAAAGCTGTAATGAGAAACGGTTGTAGGCTGATCTGTGAAAATTAATTGTAAACCCGTGTATATGTAGAAAAGCACTTACATTTCAATGGTCTTGTTCCAGTTGATAATGTAGCCGGAGAGCTGGAAAGTGTCCGTGTTGACGACATGGACGTTTCCACGCTCAGTGCCCACGCACAACCACTTACTCTGGAACGGAAGATGGAGACAGGTGATCCTAAATTTAGAGAACCAAAAGATAAACAATTAATTTCGTTCTACGACATTTCAATCGAAACAACCATTACGCCCATCGATAGTGCAATGGTCGACCGAGCGTTATTTACAAACAACAGTCTGTAGCGCATCTGTCGAGAATCTACTGTTCACGTTACACAGTCACGCGTAATACTGGGGTTCACTGAGATCGAAATATCGAGATAATTGTAATTGTAATGCTAGACGCACTGCCGACGAATCAAACCCAATTAGTATGTTCCGACATGAAAGCATACAAAAATCCTCACATGTTACACCTAAAAATTGTACAGAAGAACTACGTAAAAGCCTAATATAACTCCACCCAATTGACTACGGACAATTAATTCCACTTCAACACTAACGAAGCCATTACTACAGCCTGGTGCGGAACTGGATGGCCGATGCCTGACAGGACTAGGACGAAGGACAGTAAATGCTAATTGAATTGTCCATAGGGATAAAACGGGGGAAGCTGGACACTGTCCTTGTCACTACTCATTAGCAATCCGTTCACGAATCCTTTTAGAACCTTTCCAGATGTGTACACAGACAAATACGGTACTGAAATAATGTGCGATCCCGGGTTCGCATACGTTTTTCTAATCAAGCCTCTACATTTGTGCTTTTATGCCTTGGCTAGATTGTAAAAACGTATGCGACCCATAGATCGCACGCAATATTAATGCCCAAATACAGGAAGAGTACCTGCTGGCACTCCACCAATAAAACTTGGGTTGACGCGTTCACTTTAGGACTTAATAGTCTCCACATTTGGCAGATAATCTAATTCTTGTTTACAGTTTTCACGAATTCATAAAATATTCATGAATATGTTTGTCGGCTGCTGGGCCGAAGGACTGAATTTACAATTCAGCTACGTTTGAATACACCAGAATTTGTAATACATTTTTAGTGAATTAGCTTTCACCGTACTTTCACTAGGTAGTATTAGCCGGTGCTTTGTGTGGGCGTTTGGTGATTTTCAACAACGTATACGAGCAAAGACTTTGCTTACCTTAGCCAATCTTGTTTTTCAATTACTTTTGTTTATCTATTCACCTCAATTTTCAATTATTATTATGCTTTCTTTGGGCTATTTCCTATTAGATCAGAAGGGTTTTATGGGATAAACAATAATCCATCATCTGTCTATCCGTCCGTGAACAATTTTCCATTTGAATGCTTTAAAACTGATAGCAAAATCGTTGCGCGATGAAAAAGCTATGTTTTTTTCTTCAAAATCTAATCGCACTAGGTTAAAGAAGAAAGTTCTATAGAACTTCAAAAAAGCTTCAAAATTCAATTACACTACACACAATGTAGTGCTCTGCAATTATGCTATACTTAGGCATACCTTTGGTCTCATACTGCTGTTAAGGAGGTTACCGCGCGTTTTGGCTAAGTAACGCTGCAAATTTAACCTTTTGTGTACATTTTCTAATGAATACGCTTTGCTTTCATTTACTTTACCAGGCTTCTGTAGTATGATTGTGGCCCTGCTTTCACGTTGGCTGTATCGTCCCCCTAATTCATTACTTACACCTAATTTGAAGCGTACATACACTTTCCTTAATTAAGTGCAGTGAAAGAGTAAATCCTGAATTAAATATAAGCTGTTCTCGTCCTTTCGTTACATTATGTCAATTGACGCCCTGAAGGCTGTAAATGAGCTGACAACGCCGCGCTCTGTGCTGCTGACTTGACTTTAGCTGTAAATTTCCGTATGGATAGAAAAAGAAGACTTTCGACTTGACTGTTTAATGAGCTCAATGACCAACTGACCTTTCTCTTCTTCCTCAGACTACCTAGTGCTTCTAAATCCAGTAGTTGGTAGTGGCTTTTGTACAATAGTAGCTCGTGCGGTAGGCCACTCACTAGCTTACCTCAATACCCTGTTCACGTGCTGGGGCCATAAAACGCTCCTCTTCTGTGTGTGCTCCTGTGTGCACTAAACCCAGAGCCCTAAATCATTACCGAGAAAGTCTCTAGGATATATACAAGGTGGGCCAAGATGTTGACCGCCTTAGTTTGGATATTTCCCGGCTCACCCTAGAATTAACCGCGATTTAAAACATTACATGAGTAAAGATGGCCGAAACGAGAAATTATACAGTGTTTCTTTTATTTTCGCTGTACAGCCGTTGTGTTACGTGCAGGAATATCCGAAATACTATATGTCGAAGAGATTCTCATACCGCATTGAAATGAGTTTCAGCTTTGTATTTAGTATATAGAGCTTATGTATAATATGTCACAATGAAAAGTCAACTCGGCAAAAGGTTTAGAACCACCCTGTACTTACTTTCACCCCAACGCCTTCGGAAACCTTTGAAACCCTTGAGTCTTTTGAGTTATAAATTCTAAAGTTGGGGTTTTACGATTCAGAAGTGAAATTCTCAAATTGCCTCTTAAACAAAGTCTTTTCTTTTTAAAAGTTTTCTAATTAAAGGATGGTTACCTTTCACGTTGAAATTTGAGTGACTGGAGCATAGCGGGTTTCTTGCTCGACCGGAAGTTCCAGAGATGTATGGAATCATCTGCAGTTGCAGTGACGAGTGTTCCTTCATTCCAGACAAATTGGAGATGGAGCACGGCTCCGCTCTCGGGTTCATGACGGGCTTGAATGTCAACGCCTGGGCGACCCAATCTGAAAATATAAAGAAAATGTATTATGGTGTGAATCATCCACGGTAATTATAATTAATTAGACCAGTACCACCAAAAATTTGACGCAAACTTCAAGAATAAAAGGTCAAAATTACTAGTTTTATTGGACAATCTCAATGCCAATCCCACGGGAAGCAAAAGCCCAAACTCAACGTAGAGCGGAATTACAATTATATCAAGTTGGATCAACGATGAACCATATGTTTGCTCAAGATAACACAGATTGCATGGAAGCATTGCTCCAGGAATTCTGCTCAACTGAAGCAAGCATCGATTTAAGTCAATAATTGTATTAGGTGGTAGGGCCAAGGTAGCATGTGTTTCGGAGCGTATCCGTACAAGTTATCCGCTTGGCTGTGTCCCGGTTATAAACTCCTAATCCACCCAAATATCCAAATGGGCTCAATTAGGTCCGGACCACTGATCCATATTGAAAGCCTGCTGTATTATGTCTACCTATGTGACTATGTGTAAAAGCTAACGAGATTAAAAGTAACTTTAGTCATGCTTCCGTCCAAGGAATCAAGGCACGTTTTCCCTGTGTATGGATGTGTGTCTCTATGCGGCACAGAAGCCTTTACACTAGCCAAAAAACACGCAGAAAGCCGACAGGAGTTATAATAATAATGTCCCAACGGAGTATTCTGTGCGACATAAAAGAAAAGTCAATAGGTTGAATGGGAAAAGTTTTTTTTTGTGTTCTGAAGCCTCGACCACATGAAAACGAGGGAGGTGGGTTAGTCTAATGAGTCCCAACTGTTTCATAACTATATTGACTCAGAGGGTTTATCAGTCTTAACCATGACCTCAAAGCTTAAAATCTTTTTTAATTAAAACTAATGGATGCCGGATTTTAGGATTTGGGTAAAGTTTAGATGGAGAAAGTAGTGAAAGTGAGCTTACATTTGATTTTTTATAATTTTAAAAAATGGAGTATTTCACTCAAAATATTAAAAAATTGGAGAAAACAGACGTTTACTCTAGATTTGACGAGAAACTCGACTTTCAGCATTTAAATCGAAAAAATAACTTGTACTCAAAATTTAGAAAATCAAAGAAAATTGACTTTCACTGAAAACATAAAAAATGGATGAGAATTGATTTTCACAAATTTGTGAAAAATATCGGAAGATTCAAGTTTTAAAATTTCGAGAAAATTTACTTTCACAAAATTCTTAAAAAATTCTAGAAGTTGATATTCACCAAGGCTTAAATTCAGACGTAAAAGGCTCAAGCTATACTAAATTGTTGCTCTAAGTTGTAACTTGTAAGCTCTTTGACTTTTTCTGACACCTTGGTGAAAGCTGACTTTCACTCAAACTTTCACCATGATTATCCCTATGGTTATGGTCAGAGGTGGTTATTCCTAGCTCCTAGCTCATAGGCCCGTGGGCGTTACGAACAATCATCCTAGTGAAATCGATCTGCTCCAAAGTTGAAAGGGAAAACTTTTGTAGGTTCCAAACTATATAAATCCATCGCTTTTGAAATAAACCACACCACAACAGAAGGTTTACCTTTTGTTATTATTACAAAAATAAGGTAAACTTTCATATCGATCACTGAAAAAAAATCTCCGACTGTTTCTCCTGCCTGCTTCTGATTTGGTGCTCAAACGCTCACGTCAGTTTTTGAATCCTTGCTACTGGTCAATAATATCTGCTATGTGCAAGTAAAATGTATTGAAACCAATACACTGCGGCGTGTAGAGATAAAAGGGTTCCGATTCTAGGACTTATTCTATACACACAGTCACAGTCACATACACACACGATCACCAATCCATGTGAGAGGCGTGTCAAAGTGTTTTCTGGTCTAGAAATCCGATACGATACAAAATATATTCCTTCCTAGTATTGGGCTGATCCGAGACGTTATACTCCCCACTCTCGTGAGAACTCTGCTCAATGCCAAAGTGCCAATTTGACAGAAAAGTTACAGTGTACACACGGGGAAGAAGGCAAAGGACTCTCGCTCGACTTGTGTTAGCAACGGGTCGGGTTGAACCGGTTTTTATTTCGGAACTGAACTGAACTGAGTCCAACCAAAATCAGTCAAACCGAATTGCGGGAATTTGAAATCGAATCGATTCATACCGTTGTTGAAATACAGAAACGAGACGTCGAATCAGGTACTTTCGTTTGGAATGCGGATTCTAATCGCTGAATTGAAACACGGAGGACTGCGAACCGAAGCATCGAATCCATGGCTCGCGCTGTATCGCGGATTACGAAACCGAATGCGAAATAAAACGAATAATTTGAAATTGGAAAACAGAAACGAATCAAACACAACCTTTAAAATGCAAAGCTAAACAGATAAGCCATATTTAAAGTAACACACGGTTCCATAAATCTTACAAAGTTCCGAAACCGAACCAAATTGTCGGGTTTGGTTGTTCATTCTTCCAAATTCTACGAACCGATTCGTTGTGAACATTAAGCCCCGACCACTGGGCCTTATTTCCAATTCTGATTGACAGCAAGGGAAAAAGCTTTACGAGGAACCTTTCTTTCTCCCTCTGATGTCATGAACGAGCTTGTCACGGAACGTGAACACCTCAGTAGTCTCCTGTGTTATGGAAAAATAACAGTAGAAAGGTGGAGTTGGATCGTTGGATGTCTAAGCAGGAAAAGAGACGATGTACGATGTCTCCTCGGTAAATATTGAACAAACTTAATACGAAACAGTGTAGTATTATGCCTTAGGTCGGGGAAGAGAAAGCTCTGTGGATTTTCTCTCTATATTAAATCCCTATACACCGGAGCGTGGACGTGGACTAAATACAGTAGGTACACTATCAATAATTCATGTTTACAAAGAAGAACCATGCGTCAATTACATAACGGAGAGAGATATTATATTAGCACAGCTCAAATAAATCGACTGAATTTGAGAATGAATAGAAAACAAAATAAAACGCTCCCTCAGCTGCTGGTACGAAGCTGGATGGTTTTAAGCTAAAAGGTAGCGTGGGCGGCCTCGAGGTAAATGGGGTAAATCCTTGTCCGGAACGAGCTCAGGATATTGAATACCTCTACGTGATATAATATGCAATCATGAAACTTGAACTAGCTTTCTCACGAAAGCTGATGGGAATGGAATTGAATGACAAGGGGTCCCGGGTAGCGAGTTACGCACAAGGTGAAATGAGAAAGTAATAATACGATATAGATACTCGACGGTGCACGCTTCCATATCAAATTCCAATAAGCTCATACTATCTAGTGTCACAACGAAACGAAAGCATACACAATTGTATTTCCAAGAAGAAAGTCTGAATATAAAGCCAGAATTATTAATATGTGATCGTCCTGCAGAGTTAGTTATCCAATACATCTCGTAACTTTCACCTGACTCTTATGGGAAAGCAAGAATTTGCTCACTTTTACTGTCGTCAACCTGGAAAATCTCCAAACTTTCTCCGTTATATAATGCCTAGTTACTTTCACCCTTTATATAATGCTTGGTTACACCATAAATATTGAAAACCCCGGACTCAATCAACCATGAAACCTTTGAGAAAACCCTACAATAACTTTTACAGAGACTTTTTTGAAGAAAAAGAATCAATTATAAGATTCTCGTTCGAAACTTTCTCTTTTTAAAAACATATAAAACTTTTACTTTTAAACCAAAGTCGTCCAAATAAAAAAATCCGCCTTAAACCTTACTTAGTTATTTTCCATCTCATTTTTTGTGCTTGTGGAAACCAACAACCAACTTTTGGTGGATAAGAAAAGAGGCTTCTGTTATTTGGTAAAAAGGGACGAAGAAAAGAAGAAGAAAAAGTTCCAATAAATAAATATATCTCTCTGCTGAATCCAACCAAGAAAAGAAGGGGACAAAAATTCAATTTGTACCAACGCAACGAAGAAGCAAAATATATTTATGTTACGGTTCCGATATAATCTTGGTTTTAGTATAACCGAACCGGTTCGTATATATTATTGCATACGGTTTTCGCCAATTAAATACCATTAATCAAGCAAATTCGAAATTGATAATTATTGGATCTGAACCGGAATTTAGCGCTCTTTTCAATGGTGTAA
>JAQFYT010002272.1:0-13370 GCA_034694925.1 Ceratophysella denticulata | reverse complement strand
CAGCTTCTCCAATGTGGTCTCAAGGACTGGTCTGAATGGTAGAATTGATTTCCAACCACAGAACCATCCTGGCTCCCAAAAAAAAAAAAAAAAAAAAAAATTGTATATACAGATATTAATTATTTTATATTTAATAACTGCGTAATACTAAACCCGCGAGCAATGGTAATTTGGATTTGGAATAGAAAATACAGTAGAACACCCTTGAAGATATTTATTATTTAGTTCAGTTAATAGATCATAAAGTAAAGATTCGTAGCGTTCACGAGAATACTGATTATTACAATAATAAAAATAGGTCTAGTGATCGAGCAATAATAGATTCAATCAACCATAAATAGTAATAGTATTTGATCAAGAGTCTGCCTTGAGAAGGTAGCGAAAACCCAGCTTGGGCTCTTAACTATTAATACATATACTCGCGAGAAGGTTCTGTGAAAACGAATGACTCATGAATGTTGACATTGACAATATTTAACTTCAAGGGTAGGACCGAATTGCTGAAAGCCGAAAACAGTAAATATTTTATTAAGGGTAAGCTATGTAGCAGTCGTTACTGCTCGGTCATTTCTAAACGGATTTGGACGAATGAGGACATTTTGGAAATCGGAAGAGTTGTTCCACAACGGATAAAAAAAGTTTCCAACAAGCCCTCACTCACCCTTTTAAGCTCATAAATAACGGAGTAGTAGGGAAATTAGTATTTGAAAATTCGACTGTAATACACTCGGTTTTGAGTTTGAGAAGCACACGGTTTACCTCACCCAACACATTGTATAGCCCGTTCAGAAGTGGTGGAGTGTGCTTATCAATGCGGCATACGTCTGTTTTGTGTTTGAGAGTGGTTTGAGAGAAACGCATACGGATTCATAACCTGCCCTTAAGTACGATAAGGAGAAAAAACCCTGAAAGGGACCGTAAGGAACCAAGTTACATGTTTACGTTATATACCTACCCTGGCAATCCAGTAAATTCATCGATCGAATTTCGGCATAAGCATAAGTCCCTTCACGGTGAAATATATAATTTTCCCAATAATTCGCATACTATTAGCTTTTTTATAATATCCAAAACCTCCAAGATCCACTTTACAAAGCCCGAGAGATTCAACTTGCCGTTTTAGAAGTTTCTTTTCACGCTTAGGATAAAGTCGAGCATTCCGCTTCCAAAATTCAACGCACTTCTTTTAATTCTCATTCATTTCTTTGAACCGGAAGTAAGTTATAATCAGGTATCTGGTCGTAACAGAGCTTACAAGGCCAACTACAATAACGTGTACAAATAATATTCGAACGGAATACGATGACTACTATTTGTCCTCCAGCGAGTGTGAGCGTGAGCGCGACATTGTTGATACATATAAGCAGATAGGACCTTGAAATGGAGTCGAATCGGTTGAACAGTATTTCCAAAGCCTTGTATTCCCGAAAGAAGTGGCGCGGCAGACGTAATTCATCCGTCGTGTATTCACTGGGCCTATTGCACCTGTATAAAATATGAATGTGTTCCATTTCAATTAGTGGCGATATCGAGCTACGTAAATTGTATTTTGATTGCCAATTTCCCGAAAATCTAAATGTTTGAGGTTGGAACAAAGTGCGGTAATTAAATACAGATATTGGATCAAGTAAACGGAAATCATTAACTCCCATCTTTAAAAATTGTATTTTGAAATGCGAACACTGACTCTGTCTGCAACACCCTGATAACGCCATTTAAAGGGGATCACACGAAATGCATATGCAAACCAAATAACAGTTTTATAAAGATTTAATAATTCGGGACAAAATAATATCATGACTTAGTATAAGCTTCTGCCTTGATCTAGAAATTAATTTTACACTGATTGCATTTGACAAGACTGCAGGTACGTTGTTGATTTTTAATTGTACGAGGAACTATTCCAGATTTTTTGGCTAAATATTATTTCTTCGTAGAAAACCGAGGTCAATTTTGCAATTGAATTTGTAATGGAGTAACGTATATTGATTGCCTTTCGAGGTTCACCTACGAATAGAATGCTAAATGAGGAAGAGGAATCTATCAGATTTGAACTCAGAATAAGGAAAGGCGTATATACAAAATTTAATTGCAGCTGGCAGAAAGTTAACTCACTCGCTTAAGAAATAAGTTATAATGTTTTGGCAAATAGTTGTACCCGAATCAAACTAAAACACAAAATCCGTATTTGAGAAATGTTAACCTCATTGTAGAATATTCAGTGAGGTATTTTGAAATCGGGTACTGGAGGTGTGACATATTGTGAAGGACCTTGTACTTACTTCATGTTTGACTTAATTATTCGAAACTGCCTTCTCTCGTGCCCATTACCCAGATTAAATGAAATCTAAATAGTTCAACTTTTGATTTGGGTGCAATTTGAAACTGCAATATACAGGTAGTTAAGGGAAAGGGAACACGCGGTGATGCAGCACGAAGACTATGTTGCATCCTCGTGCACCATAATTTTCTATAAAATAGAATGAATTAGGTAATGAGATAACAACATCTGAATGGATGATAAAACATCTAACAATAAGTCGAATATATTACCTACAAGAGCCTGCACTTACGAGGTCATTCGGGTTGTTTGATTTCATTCAACTCAAAATCCCCAGATAGTGTACAGTACACGTGGTTTTTACAACTACATATGATAAGTCGGGCACTATTGTAATGGTTTACACAATTGCTTTGTTTAGTCTCCCATTTATTTCCAAATAATCTGTAATTCGTCTTGAGCAAGTAAATAAAGTACTTCATAATCAAGAAGTTAAATCAAAACCATTCTTTTCTGTGTTTGCCGTGAATATAAATGCACACGTAGAAGTAACTTGTCATAACATTACATTCAGGTAAAACCTAAAGTATTTGTTCTGAAGGGTAATTAATTATAACTAATCAAGGTCTTACATAAATTTTAGATAGATGTAAACGCATATTAAAGAAAAACTAAAATATTCAAATCTGACGGTTTATTCAACCGATTTGGACGTACAGTAGCATTTTGGAAGTCGGAATATATATATTGAAATACCTACAATACACGCCTTATAGAATGTAATTTTTTGTAGCGGAATGGGTTCAATAGATAACACTCTGAGTAACTATTGACAATAAAAATTTATTTGAAGTGATTGGGCTTACCTGTCGAATAATACAGATAATAATACAAATATTCATTCACTCTTCTCTTCTCTTTTGGATTAAGATTTATGGCTAGATATTGTGGTTTGTGAAGTTTCAAAAATTTGGAAGTAAAGATTCGGCAAATACATTCAAAATTAATTTAAATACATGAAAAGGAATTACATCTAAAACTGTATCGAATACGTAACAGAAAAACCTTGAGTAAATGCTTATCACTATACTTGTACTAGAGCTTGTATATATTAAATTGGCAGTGTCTGTTTGTATACAAGCATTAGTACAACTAGAGCTACACAAATTTTTGAAGTATCATAATACCCTTGACTGTATAATATATAATTTTCCCAACGATTCTTAAACTGTTTACCTTCTTGAAATACCCGAAACTTCCTAGTTCAATCTTAAAAACCCCCATCGACCTAACATAACGAAGAGTTAGTAGTAAATCCTGATGATTCAAGTATAAGCCAGCGTTTCTTCTCCAAGATGCGAGACATTTTTTAGAAAACTCATTGACTTCCCCCAATTTGAAGTAAGAGATTATCAAATATCCCGTAGCACCAATGGATAACGTAAATAGGCTGGCTAGAGTTTCAAGACTCAATTTCTTATGCAGTTGAATTCCAGCGACTTGACCTCCCACGCTTACAACCATCATAGCATTGTTCAATGCCATTAGTAGATACGGTCTCGTTAAACAATTGAATTCCTTATTCAGAAGTTCCAACTGTTTGTAGACATGAATAAAGTTGGAAGGTTGTCTTAATATCTTTGATGTGAATTGACTTTTCCTGCCACATCTAATAATTTAAATTTCCAAGTTAAACCGAAATCAGGATGTTGTAATAAACAAAATTCTTTTAAAAATTCACTTTTTTACCTGAGTTCTTGCAGCAAAAATATTTTCACATAAATAACAGTCATATATAATGCAGCAAAGGCAAATACGATGCTCCAACATGAAATAAATATCCAGAAGTTAACCAGGCCACCAATAACCAATACCCACAAACAAGGCTGATTTCCATTTAATAAACATAGCGGGAATATAACAGAAGATAGAAACACTTTTGATGCTGGATAGTTGACGACAAAAAATGCAACCAATATAGCGTTACTGATTCCAGTCGTTACGAGAAATCGAATCAGAAATTGAACTCTGGCTTGCCAGGGAGGAAGTTCTGTTGAAATAGCTCTTCGGACATATTTTTCTATAGAATAAAATAAATTAAATATAACATAAATATAAACCCTAATTGAGCATAGCTATTTCACGCAGTGTTAACGTTCGCACTAATTAATATGATGTCACTGCCTGAAATAATAAAGCAATAATGTTTAAGAAATAAAAATGTTCTGCCTTACCTTCGGTGTTCTTCAAGTAATCCGCGATTCTATTGACACACCTAACAAATTCGTTTCCAGAATGAAGCAACATAATTTCAAAAACGCATATTGCTAACACTGATGCCGTATGTAAACCTTCAATAATTAAAGTTGCCAGGCTGAAATCAAAATCAAAATGTTGAAAGATCCTAGAGAATTCATCAGAAATAGATTGATAAAATCTAATGCACACAAAGACTCCATAAAATAGTTTTAAATACACAATCACATTCCATCTGTACAAATTACAAGTAAATTTATTCGATCTTGGAAAATGCACTCCGAGACCATTTACATTCAATCTAAATGGAATGACTCTAAAATAATAAGCTGTGTTGACACATCTTCTAATTAGCATTAGTAACTCGGGGGCAATCATTGCAAAAAATGAGCTCTGTGATATTTTGGTAAGATTATTTGGAAATTTGTATTTGAAATATTATTTCATCAGCCCGCACACTATCAGATAGAATCAGTAGCACCTGTCTATTCAACCGAAATTCAAATGACGTGTACTTAAGGATGTAACGGCGGATAACGCGTTATCATCAAACTATATATTCACTTAAGACATCAAATATTCACCGTACATTATATATCCATTCTCTCTGTGAATGGCAATATATGGAAATGGAAATGAAGGGTACGATAACAACGGTGACATCTTTATGTGTCACTAAAAAGCTACGGTTTTCTCTGATTCTTGCTTTCCAAAAATCCAAAATTAATGTTTTTAAATAATCTAGATATTAAAATGTTCTATATGAATTTCTTAAGTACTAAAGTGCCTTTGCTGGAATAATAAAATATTTTGTCGATAATCCTTAAACCACTATAGAGTTTAGAACATCCAAAATTCCTTAAGACATATTTAAACCGGGAATTTAAACCTTGAAAATAAGGGTCCAGCGCGTTAACGTGAACTTTACGTGCTATATTAAGCTAAATGCATTATTCATAAAGTGGATGATAAAACTAAGTGGTTGAATTACAATAAATTAGTTACGGTCACAGAATAATTACGCCAATGCTATCAACATGGCCACTTCACTACGGTATTATTCATTCGAAGACGGCTCAATCAGATGACTTGAAATAAAAAGTAATATGACCTACTAAGTGATATCTACAATATGGATGATTCTCACAATTTAGAAAATTCTCGTTAGCCCGCAATTAATTAATTAAGACTACGTAAACCTGGCGGCGGGAGTTAGAACTGAGCTCCTTTTAGGTTCCTCTTAATTCATGTGTCAGGGATCTAAGAGAACGAGAGTATTGAATCATTCATTTTCTATCCCAATTTCCCAGTTGCAAGCCAGAATTCCGCTTCCACGACGCAATGAACTTAATTGAAACGTCATTCACTCGACCCAGTGTGAAAGTACGTGAGATTTAAATAATATGCTTGTCCAGCTTTATAAATCCATGTTTCCCAGGTATAGGATAATATTATGTTTAACATTAATAGGTATACAGATATCATTTAGTAGTGTCGTACCTCGCTACTGGAAACTGCAAGGTAACCCATGAAAAACCCTTTGTATGTTTTTGATATTTAATTCTAATCCTTTAAAGATGTTCTTTCAATTGGTACAATCCGTTTTCTATAATTGTATTGTACTGATTAATCACAGTTGCCGTTGGTGTTCCTTCTGGTTATAATTATTTAGGTATATGCCTATCACTGCGTCGGATGGTGGCTTAGATATCTAAAGCCTATTTTTTTGTTTAGAATCGTATACGATATGTACTTTGAATGAGTTTATATAAATCAAAACGCATTTTTAGCAGTAGCATTTCTCTGCGGGTGAACTTTTGACAAAGACCTATGTGCATATATGTTTATTGAATCCACTTTTTAACCTTCCAAATATCTAATTTTATTTCCGACAAATGCTTTAGTAGACTTATAGAAAGTTCTTAAACAGTAATGCACCCTTGCTTGAGTAGTAAACTACTTTTTCCACAATTCTCAAACCGTTTTGCATTCTATAACCACCAAAACTTCCTTGTTTGAACATCAGTGGCCTAAGTGCCCGAGTATAACGAAGCATTAAATGCCGATCCAGTTTCCGGAAATTCAATCCAAAATTTCTTTTCCATGATGCAATGCATTTGATAGAAAGGTCGTTGATTCGACCCAGTAAGAAGTACATAACGATTAAATATGAAGCTGCAGCCATCGAGGCCGTATTGACGAATGCACTAATTTCAAACTCCAGCCTATCGTGGAATAGAATTAAAAGAATATTTGAAAAACTACTGAGCGCAGTCATGGTCAAATTCAGGAGCATTAGAAACCATGGCCCAGTAATGTCGTTTATATTTATAATAAGCACTTGCAACGATTTATAAGTATGGAGAAAAGTCGTTGGGCCTTGGACATTTTTTGTGCTGCTAAATTTGTTGATGTTTTTCCACCTGAAAGCAGAAATTGGAATCTGAGAGTGATCCATTTTCTGAACAAATTGAACTGAACGAAACTCACTGTAATTGCTCCAACAGATACATAATAGCAAATAAATTGAGGCCAAGAGTTACACCAATCAGAACAATGGCAGACCAACCAGCGAGCAGATACCAGCCATTAATGAACGCCCCTAAGGATAGTACCCAGTACCCCGAATCAGGATTAATGAATAGTTGATTCCAAAAGAAGATTGAAGTAGGCAAAAGCTCGGGTAAAGCTGGATATTTTATAAAAAATATGACTAGTGAAGTAGTCGTTACAACAGATATTGCTCCCAAAATTTTCATTATTTTGACAACAGTAGTGTGCCAATTTGGGACACTGGCTAGGTTTCCTGTACGCTGGTATTGCTCTGAAACGTCAAGATATTCTTGTAAAATAAAAGTGAGTAGGATTTTACTTAATTCAGCGAGACGCTTACCTTGAATTTCTCTGTAAAATTTAATGTATCCATTTGTGATTTTTAAAATAGAGTCGACTTGACTCATTATCAGTATATGAATAATTGCAAATAAAATCACAGTTAGAAAAAATAAACCATTAGAAACATACAATGCTGTGCACATGTATTCACAATCCTTGAAATGAATCACAAACAAGCACACTTTATAAAATTGCGTAATTTGGAAAAACAAAATAAAATACTTGATGAAATTCCACTGATACGGATTCCATTTGGAAGTGTTAACATAGTAGAGTGCTTCTTCATTTTTACTCCAAGTAAATGGAACAAGACGAAAGAAATACGCTGATTTGACACAAAATGCAAGAAGTTTCAACAACCGATGACTCAGAATTAGCATTTTATTTGAATCATTTTATTAATAGGTTATGCAATTGGTAATAACATTTCGGAAGTACGGAACTATCCGAGCGTTGCAAGCGTAGCTTCTCAAAAATCGGAAACTAAAACTATCTCCGTAAAGGTACAGTTTCTAAGTGTACCGTGTAAATCTATAACTGAAACCAACAAGAGGACCTGTCAAGTACGTGTATACCTAATAGATAGGTATTCAAAACATAAAGTTAGTAAGGATAAGAAAGTATTTTAACCAATTGCGTATAATTTGTCAGCCTTAAAATGGTCAAAGTTGAAGGTAGATCCCTCTGTGTAGCATAATAATAGGTCAGGTTTCCATTCTGTGAAGGTTGGCGTAATTCATTCTTCCTAACGGTATTCGAATTACTAAATGTATACTTGTTTCAATAATAGTTACTTAATTCCTGCAAACGTCGCTACCTGGAAATCAGTTAAAATATAGTCCTTTCGTAAATTTTTGATTATACTTTTCCTTCAAATCTACTCTCGCTGTGAAATTTCCGAAATTAGTTTGGTATATATTTAGTTTATCATAATATTTAACACAAATGGGCCTTATCATTACAGGAATTTCTTGACGACCAACGTGCCCTTACATGAATAATAAACGTTTTTTGCATAATGCGCGAACTACTTCGCATTTAATAACCACGAAAGTTTCCTTGTTTGCACGTCAGAGGCAAAAGTGCTCGAGTGTCCCGAATGATGAACTGTCTGTCCAACTGATTGAGACTTCATCCAGAATTTCTTGACCAGGACAAGCAAAAATTCCTTATTGAACATCATAAATAGATGACGGCGACACTCCTGGTAGAGCTGAACAGTTCAAAAAGAATGGAACAAGGGAAGTTGTCGATACAAATATAGTCCACATGGATTTAGCTATGCATATTGATGACTGTAATGTGCCAATCCGGAATCCTTGCTGGAATTCCCTGACGTAGAAATGCTACTTATACACATAATAAACTGAGTATTTTGTCAAATACGGACTCAAAAAAAAGTTTTAATAATATAAGCTTTTACCATTTTTGAACATCTTTATACAATTTAATATATCCATTTGCAAATCCAAAAATACATATTTCACTCAGTAGCAGTACTTAGATAATTACGGATATAAGAACAGATTGTAAGAATAGGCCATCAGAAACAAAAATGGCGGAGCACATATAGGTACAACTTTTAAAATTCAAGACGAACAAGCAAAATCTATAGAATTTTATTGTTTGAAAAAAAGAGCAATAAAATATTTCATAAAAATAAAATGTTTGGAGGTATGAGATGGTCGATGACAGCGGAAACTGACTACAAATCTTTAACCCCGGATAAACATTATATAGCTTCTGAATACGAGGGAAAATTAAATGACATAATGCTACATCCTACTTTATTTTATAGCTCAACCTGGGAACAGGTACCTCTATAGTGTTTGAGAACAACTAATATTGAAGATTTCATTTGCGTCTTCAAAGAATAAGTCATATCCGCCTGTAGTGATCGCAGTTGCAGATGAAGTTAAATTTCTTTTCTGTGGACCCTTAAATCATCCGATAACAAGGCTAGCGAAATATTTGTAAGGCTCAACGGTGTGGTCTCATATATGTATTTATATCCCTAATTCTGGATATTTAGTTACATACATTGAACAAATTAAACATTTTGTCAAAGATGGATTGTACATCCAATTAAATACATATACATTACAATTACAATTGCTAAACGAATTTTTGAAGAATCAACAGCCCTTTGCTTGTGTAATAAATGAGTTTATCAATAATTCGAATACTATTTGGTTTCCTGTAATATCCAAAATGACCGAGTTCGAGCTTGAGTAATGTCAGGGATCGTGTGTAGCGTTTCACCAATTCCCTATCTAATTGGTGGAGACTGAGCCCAGCATTCCTTTTCCATGAATCCAGGCATGATTTTGACTTTTCATTGATTTCACCGAGCTTGAAGTAAGTGAGGGCGAGGTAGGACGCGGCCCCAAGGCCAAGGGAACTGGCAAACACGATACCTTCTGCCTGAATTTGGTCATGGAACTGGAGCGTTACAATAAATCCTCCCACGCCCAACGTCGTCATTGCTCCGTTGATGCACATAATCAGGTAGTCCCGGGAAAATGCATTACACAATTTCATGAGTAATTGCAAGTTCTTGTACGAATGAAGAAACACCGTGTGGTTTCCGGATTCATTTGATAAATATCTTGATTTTCCGTACCTAAAATCCATAAAAAACGATTATCAGTAAGAATTGAACCCGAACCTGAAACAAAAAATTTGAAATTCTCTAAAAGAATCAGTACTTTTTACATCGAATTTTGTAATTATTGCAACGTTAATTTGGAATTCTGCTATTCCAACCTATTTGGACAAACGAAACATAAATCGGAATGTAAGTAGGATGCGGAAAATCGTATTTTTTAAACGCCATTTTAAAACAAGATGGCTGACTATTCAAACTTAAGAAATCAAATTTTTTCGAAAATATGCTGCTCAGCCGTTTCATGAAAAGGCGATATTTCTACTTGAATGATATCGTAAGTTTCAATGTATTGAGAAACAAGGCTGATTTTGACCGTTATTATACGAGCAAATCTGAATAGGTTTTCAGGATAAGATTTACCGGCGGATCCCAGAACTACGTCTTATACTGCATTCGGCTAGATTCGGATCTAACACCGCGCCTTCTCGTCCCAAGTTTTGTTTATCTTAATTTGAATTTGATTTAAATTAAGTTATATCTGTGCGCTTCGTAGCTGCGATTTTGGTAGCAAACACATTTTGACGACTATATGGTTTTAACCGCGCAAATTCCATGGTTCCTAAATTTTTTGCTCTTTAAATAAATAATGTAAGTATGTAGTATATTCGTAATTAAGGGCCTTCATTTTAAATAATAAGTATTTATTCAATGTTTCTTTGTTCTAATCTACCACGAACCTAACTTGAACACTGTGTGGTCATACTTACTTAAAAGTTAATAGCAGATTAATCACAGACTCTGTAATTACAGTTCCAAATAGTACCAGTAAGAATTCTTTAGTTTCTAAACTATAATTTTGTCCAACCCAAATAGACACAGTCCTGCAAGCTTTCCAATATAACCGCTCAAATTTGGTAGGTGTCACACCGTGCTGAGAAGCTTTACCTGCTGCACGACAATTCATAGACAGTTCATATATTGCACATGATTTCCTGATTATGTCGTTCATTGCACCTATTGCTATGCAATTTATTGCCGTCATATACAGGAGCATGAATGGGTTATTGTTATTCCTAATTAAAGTAAAGGTCGCTGTAACGACCACAAAACTTAAGGCGTGAAGGTAGCAGAAATTCAAAGGGCGTTGTACCGTTTCCCAATATTTGTTGAAAACTTGGACAATTTTGTAGACCAAGTCACCGCGTTTTGTCTTATACTGAGACTCCATCAACATTCCATAACTGAAATACATAAGTACTGAATTATAACATACCTATACAAAGTGTTAATTCGAAATTCTCAAATTTAATTTTTACCAAGTCTTCAGCCAATATCCGGTTGAGTTCAAATACATTTGCGTGGGTCCTAAGAAAATCAGAATACTACAAGAAGTATGCACCGCTGCAATTGAAACGACAAAAACCAGGCCATATATTACTACTATTTGAATGATATCAGCTTTTGAGCAGGTTCCAAAACAAATGTACGAAATCACAGTTTGAAATATGTCGTTGTGAACTAAGGGATGTTCCAAATACACAAGCGAGATAACGAATGCGGGAAGTGTGACCGCAAAGCTGAGAGACCAATAGTACACGACGTACATCATAGGTTCCAGACCGTCCCTGAACTTGTCATTCCGAACTCCATAACATAGGTTCCCTGTTAGAAAATTATCCCTATTGTAGACATATTGACCGATGAGGAATGGGAAATCGTGATGAGAATCCCAAATATAACTAAAAATTTTATACACAAAGGACTTACACAAGAACTCATTGGTGTTAAGCATGGTTTGTAAGTATTGGCTGATCAATTGGGAGGATGTATAGTACATGAGGTGGCTAAATATTCCAAGTGTCAAAATAACCAAAACACTTAACCCCATAATGGCGTCAATAATTTTTAGGTCTAGGTATCTTAGTTCAACTGAAAGCAGAGCAAACACGAAGATGTCGACGATAAGCGTATAGATGGAGAAGAATTGTGAAAGCCTAGTGCGACGGTATTCCACGACGTAAACTCCATTGGCCAACACCAGCTGCATTTCAAAGAATTTCAACGAAGCTCCGAATTTCAAATACTTAGAATAGTACTTCAAGGAATTTTGGGAAATCATGGCCGCGCGTATGTCAGGATTCCGAAAACTTGACTTCAAGACTGCGTAATATTGAGCCCGGAGATTTAAATATTATATAAGAGTAAGGACCAATCGAAATCACTTATTAGGAATGTATTTTCTGAGTATACATTGATGTTCACTGAATGATCTAATTTAATAATGTGTGAGGGCTTGTGCCGAGAAGGACAGCGCACTAAAGCAACAAAAGATTTGATGGGTTCCGATACTTATGTCTCTTATGTCTCGCACATGGTCTCGCACCAAGCAACTAAAGAGGGAAAAATTCATTCAACGTATTTTTTCTAAATTCATCAGATCCAGTATTCCCGTATTAATTTGACATCGTTTAATGGGAAACTTTGAATATACAATTAATCGCATCAAAACTGTACCCTGAAATTTCGGTCGAATCATCATGTATGCTATTCAACCTCATTTAAGTTAGTACTACGTTTTCCGCTCCAGATGTATGACTTCTATATTAAAAGTATCGTAGTTCCCTTTTGGTGTATGTATTTCATTATATATGTATGTACAGGTATAGTACATTATATACCATTATGGTATTCATAATGCTTTTAGGAATAGTAGTGCCTTATTGATTAGTGCTAACATTGGATTTCGTCGTAATAGTCCTGTTGAATTAAAAATTGTTTTTGTTATTACTCATGTTCACATGGATCTTTAAGATAATGCTGGAAACCTGTCAGTGGCATATTTCAGTTACCCTTTATAAATAAACACTCATTAGTTTAATAACTTCGTCAATTTTGAGGGGTAACTATGCCATTCCACTGTCAGGTCTCCGGAACTGTTTTTAAGATCCATGTTGACGTAAGAAAAACAACAATGTTGAAAAAGGCCAAGCCAAAAACCGTTTAGAAAACGTGGGCACTCCTATTTATGTTCTATTTCTTCGGAAATGAAATTTTGAAGACAAATACATGAATAGGTTGGAATACTTGGTTTAACTTGCTTTGAGCTTTTACTTGAGTGTCTACATATAAGAGCAACATCATTAATTACATAAACTACTCGTTTATGCAAAAAATCGTATTTGTCGAATGACAATTCCAGCTGGCTACCGCTAATTCAGAAATGAATCTGTGTAGGTAAAATGTAAATGTAAATGTAAAATGTAAATGTAAAATTGCTTATTTCGTCTTTCTATAGCGTAATACGGTCATCCATATTTTTTCCAGCTACTA
>JAQFYT010002271.1:0-13370 GCA_034694925.1 Ceratophysella denticulata | reverse complement strand
TTGTCAGGGTTACTTAAATTTCTGCAAACTTTCCATTAATATATATAATTGCGGGTTACAGTGAATTCCAACGAATTTTTCCAACAAAGTAAATGCAGTACGATGATGTAGTGATTAGTTCTAAAGACAACTTCGCTTAAGCGGGGGGTATTCACTAGTGTCATATATATTTCGCAGTGTTTATCATTTGCCCTATTACTAAAATTTAACTCAACCTAACCTGACCTCAAGAACTTTGATCCACTGTGACTTGTTAATAATTAAAATTTACGAATAGGGATTCAATGAGGTACAAATAGGTTCAATTAACATCGTTATATCAATATGAGGTACTGCTGCACACAGATAATTGTTTGTGTTCACTTTTACGATTTCAAATTTCAAAAATATTCCAATTCTTGCTTGTAGTCACTCTAATATTCTGTAATACCTAAAAATTTATTAACATGCAAATCAAATCACAATTGTCAAATCGGTAATACTTTTCATGACTAATTTCTTTCAACTTCTAAAGTCAATAGTAGCACTCAGGAAACATTTTGGGTATTTCATTATTATTTTTTTTTTATTTTCAAAAAGCTAAACTGGTGAATATGTTGTCACTCTTGAATGAATTACGCATCATTCAAATGTCTTTTGATCCAAGCATAATAATATGCGACGTCCGTGTGAACATCAGGATGACCTAGGCCACACCCGATGCCCTTAGAAACGATACCAATCAATTTCATTTTGGATGAACAATCAGTGCTCACAACGGGTCCTCCGCTATCGCCAGGGCAAGGACCGTGACCTATTGAACTGACTGTGCAGAGATGGCCCGCAGAAACTGGAAATGGATGTGGATTGTTAGGGATTTCCGATACAAGTTGTTGACATCGTCCGAGAGTAGTTACAGCCACATCAATACTTTGCAATTTGGGTGAGGCTCCAGTGGAGGGGGATGCTGTCTCTCCCCAACCCGTGATAACCGCAGTACCTAAGAATAAGTTTAAAACGAGACAATTATGTTTAGAAAATCAAAGTTTCGATGATAGAGTTTATAAGCACTCAAATGTAGTTATGACGAGTAGGTACCAAATTCTTTATGTTTTGGTTTAGCCAGTTGAATTATGCCACTCTTCGGTACTGCAAGGTAAAAGAGAGAAAATTTAGACATGTCGTCGGATTCCAACTTAATACACTCGTTTATCCGGATTCATGTTCAGGCGCGGGTCTGCATTTAAGGACCAACACCTACATAAGTTTTCAATTCATAATAAATAGATATTGAGATTTAAAAAACAGTTTTTGATATTGGATCTGAATGTGACCAAGAAGAAATCATTAGTATGTTCCAAACAATTGTTGTTCAATATTTCAACCAAATAGCTCTCATCACGACACAGCCGGTTCGGTGAGCGATGTCCTTTTCTATCACAAGGCACTTTACGCACTTTCCCGACAAAACGTAACATAACATATCAAAACCCTAATTAATTTAAATTTAAAAACGTTTGCCCATGTTTCCGTGTGGTTTTTTCCAGTGCTTGAAATTTTTTTTTATTGCGCCCCAAGTATTTTTCCCAGTGTAAAAACACTAAATGTCTGCGGAAAGGAGGTAAGGATCATGTCCGTAGCGAACACAAGTATCAGTTCCTAACTTGAGTTTTTGGTAAATTCAGTCCTTCAGATTTCAGTTCTTGGAAATGCTGTTACATTAGAAAGGATACTGCCGAATGCAGTATGCTCACGCTGAGTATGAAAACTTCGGATGCTGTTTTGTGTATCCTTCTACATAGCTGTGTTATGTTGAAGCAAAGAACATCCCCACCCCTACATTCCGACCCGATATTTCACTATCCCAAAATCACAACTTACCATCCCAGGGTTCGATGTTACTTTTGAGAGTTAATATGGCTAAGTCGAAAGCTAGTGTCTCTGAATTAAAACTCTCGTGACGAACAATATGAAGAATCCCGATTCCACGACCACCTGAATTTAGTTTGCTAGCTCCATATACGACTACGTCATCTTTTTTTTATTTGACAATGAGCTGCAGTCAGGACTTTATTTATAGCAACAATCGCTCCACCACAAAGAAATGTGCGTGATTTTCTCTTCATTATTCGAACTGTCCAGGGATAATGTGTAACGTCAGCTTCCTGTCCACCGATAATCTTAGAGGACTTTTTTTCTTCATAGCCATAACGACATTTTCGGATACTTGCCTCCTTGCCTAAATCAAGTATCAAGTGAGTATCAAAGCCTAATGAATTACAAAAGTTATATAGGCGAATGATACAGTATATAGTTATTTTTACAAACCCACTTTCAGTCAAATTGGAGATTGATATCAATATTATTATAAGCAGGAACGATATATTTGGGGTTTTAAACATTGTTGTTTTTATTTCAACTACTAATTTGCTTTTTTTTAACCGATTTTCGGAAGTTACGAGATATTGCTACATAAGTAGAATAAAATAAATGTTGAATGGAAAACGAATTTATGAGGTATTGTTTCTGAACTGTTATTTGTTTGTTTAGACCACCAACCAAACCAAAGGAGCAGAAACCTGAAGCCGAATATTCAAATGCTTGACGTAGCGCTAATGCATTTAAACTTATCTCCTTTAGAATAATCTAAGTACATAACTGCGTTTATATATTATTGACAACATTATTAAATATTCCAGAGAGTTTGACTGAAATCACATATGTCCCTTGATAATTGAGGATATATTAAAATAGAAACTGGAATTCCTTATGCACTCTACTAAGTATTGCCTAGAAAGGAATTAATATTCAGCATAAACATAGAACTGTTATATTTTTGGCGAAAGCTAGAACAACGGGAATATACTATACAGTTACAACACCACATGTGTTTCACATAATGATATTGTAACCCTCTGTACCCTGCCCTGATCCGTTTGTTGACAATATATATCTTGATGATCTATCTTGGGCCAAAACGACCAGAATGTTGCTCATTTCCATTCATAATATAATTGGACCTCATTATCGGTGGATTCTCAATTCAAGGTATTTATCATTTTGTCGAAATAATTTCGAAAGTGTCGTGGTGTTTACTTGGTTTTGTTAACCATAAGTGACGGGTGACCCCAATATACATATCAAATTCTGATGCATGGACCGGTTAGTTACAATTTACTGTAATTCTCCTGAAGGCAAACATTCATATTATAAGTCTAATACAAAAACCATTACTGCAACAATGTGCCGTTCATCACGAGAGTACTTAGGAATGGAGGAGCCGTCATTCGATGAGTAAGAGGGAAAGAGAAAATTAAAAAAAAAAACCATAAATAAAATAATTTTTACTTCAAGCCTATATGCTCATGTATGAAGAAGTTCTACACAAATTCTGAAACCAATAAATAAAATACCAACTTTTCTGGAGTCAATGTGTCCCCTAAAAGAATGTACACCGTTAATATTTTAATCATAGTAAACTATTATGAAGCCACAATAGAATTACTACCCGGAGTGGGTAGTTGACTGGCCACAATTTATTCGAAATCCAGTATTTATAACTTGAATACAAACAAACGATGCTGTTTTGCAACGAACGATCAGGTAGGCACTGTTCAATATGTTCTAAGACATACACGAATACTAATTGAACCGTTTGACGATGAGATCAGTGCTCAAGGACCTAAGGATGCCAATAACTTTTGAGATAATGAATTGGAAAATCATATAAATATTGGTTGTAAGCGCCACGTTATTGGGTCGTCGAAAACTTATCAAAAAATCAAATGTCAAATCGTATATATTTTCAATACTCAGCCAAATCATTGAACCCAAGAGGCCGATGGCATAAATCGAAAAAATAGTTAATATATTGCTATTTAAATTTAGGACGCTGGGCTCACTAGCTTTGGCTGCGATTCTACCATGGTACCTGAGCGTAGTCAATCGCCGCATTTGATTTAGCTTGTGGTAGATGCCTGAGCTTAATACGGAGCTCATCCGCCGTCCGAGAAGGCCCTTATCCCATCTCCTAGCCTGGCTTACGATGTCCCAATGTTCATTAAATATTTTATCCGTACCTAATTGTATCATCATACTAGCAGATCGAAGGCGCTCACGCAACTTAACATAGACTATTTCTAGATTTCTTGTGATGTCCACCAAAATAGTTTTGTTGCACTTCAGGAATTCATACTCCGTTCCATTCACTTCTAGCGTAAGTTCTCGTTCAAACCAAGTCGTCATCATACCTTGGATTGAGCTGAATAGCTGAATTTGGTCTTTTGTTTTCGCTTCGGCAGGGAATTTAAAAGCTTGCTGAAGGCATTTGTCAAAGTTCGAGCCATCCATATGACCCCTGTCGGAGCTTCCAAAGTGGAAAAGCGATCGAAGTGCTCTAGTAGCTGCCATGCTATCATTTAATTTGTAACGCAACTGCAATGCCCGAGCGGACGATCGAAACAAAAAAGTACGAGATGGATTGGGGGTGACAATTGTGTAGCTTTCTAGAGCCGCTTCCACAAATGTGGAAATATGACTTTGCTGGAGTGGAGAAGTGATATCCGTTATGACGATACCCTTGTAGGCATTGGTGAGAACAATGGTCATTAAAAGGAATATGGTGAGAAACATATTGAAAGTTTTAAGCGTGTGAACTTTCTTGGTTAAGTAATAACTATGGTCGAGTAAAAACGAGTATGGAAGGAGCAGCCCGTTCTCTCTAATTTGAAAATGCCAGAATATACCGAACAGTAATATATTGCTGCTTAATAAACACAGGCCAAGGTGAACCCAAACGTACCCTTCGAAAGGTTTAATGTAGGCTCGAAAATCCACAGACACCTTCTTTGGTTCGCAGCTCATAAACCCATATGTAAATAAATCGGTTGGGAAGTGATCACCTGTCGAGGACCGGATATTCTGATGTTTAATAAAATTGATAGTTTTAAGACGCATCAGTTGCAACGCATAGTCTTCCCAGCCCCTCTGCTTAAACTTTTTTCCAAGGGAGTCATATAGTTTTATGTATCTGCGTCGGTTGGTAGCGGATTGCTTATCTATACCTGCGATTCCAGATACAAACGAGATAAAGCACACAGTGCTGTTAGGAAATGCGCTGGCGAGTATAAGATGTGTAGATAAGTTATGCACTGTCCGTCTAAGTGTATCTGTTGGGTAAACGATACTGGAAAGGGCTAGTGGTGGCCCAATGTAAGCCGGCAAATCTTCCAACGGCTCAGCTTCCTCTACGAAACCAGAGAATGAAAGGTCTTGACAGTATTTTTGAAGTCCGTGCTTGTAGATATTCACAAGCTTCTTTAGCGTCCAAACATGTGTATTACTGGAATCCATTTTCAAGCCTCCTCGGTATATTGTTCCACAAGGCGGGTTTAGCACAATTCTAAGCTCAGTCTGGGAAGGTTCCGTCTTCCATAGGAATAGGGCGGGTATTGCCAGTTCTGGATAGTGGCCTACTGGCTTCCAAATCGGGGTTTTGACTACTTCGTTACTGAACCCAGTTTTAGTTATAAGGTTGATGTAAAGATCCCTTGAATAAAATATTTCATCAGAATAGCTTTCGTTTGAAGCTTCTATTCGGTACGTATACGAAATGCTATGGCACCAATTATGGCGATTTCGAACTCCCTTATGGATATCAGATCGAGACACAGCATCCAGTAGCACGAGGGCAACACAATTACGACGTATTTTGACTAGCTGGGGAGACATTCCTTTCGCACTCCGAAACTTAGGCAGAGTTGAGCTGTCAGAACCTGTTTTTAGCATTACAATATCCTCATCACGAATCGTGGAAGGGGTCATAGATGATGTAGGCTGTGGAGTCGAAATAATAATGGGGTAACTAGGCGGAATAATGTCACTCACATTTTTAGAGAAAATCAGATCCGTGTAGCAATCCTTATAAATGTCTAGAATTTGGTTGAGCTGCTGACGCAAGGCTTCAGTTGTGGTCAAGATTGCAACAAAGCAGGTCAAGTTAAGGAGTGTGTGCATATTGAAGAGTGGTATGGTGTTGTGGACTGCTGATTTGAGGTACATTACTGTATTTAGAATCTTTTAGTCGTTCCTGGATATAGCTGTCGATTCTAAGAGGTAGCCGGATTGTTTGAAGACCCAATCTAGACAGAGCTAGAATTGTCACTATTGATTCGTTTCGTCGGTAAGAAAAACCCTGTTATGTATATTCACATATCTTTCTGAATATAAGGTCTTCTATACCTAGGCATTCAATTTCATTTGTTAATTTGCTCGTGTTGGTTTTCACATAATATTCTTAATGGAGACTATGCCCAATAATTTATAGCCTTTGGAATTGAAAATTGCGATGCTTAATTAAATTGCTGCACTGGGCTGACCAGTTCATAAACAGAACAGAACAGTTTCATCTCTTAACGGATACCTCTCTCGTATATAATGATTTCTTATTGATATTTCTTTTACTTATTGAAATGATGCACGTGATCCTTATACATTACACGAACTGTAAGCAGAATATTTTCAAATCACGAGTTCAGCTTTACAAGTTTCAAATTAACTTTGAAATATATACTGACTTTCACCGATTTGCTAAGATCTAATTGAATTGATTAGTACAGTTTTGATTATTTAAATCAGGAAAAAATAACAGAATAAAAACCTATATGTGCGAAGGAGTGCATAATAGTGGAAGGCTATTTACACAAAATGAACACGTCGGGTCTAGAAAGGACCGGTTATCAGAGCAGTAGTCATTGTACAAACCAATCCAAGATCTGAGGCAACTTGAAATCTTTGGATCATGGCGTGAGTTGGTGACACCAACAATTGCTGCAACAGTGTGGCTTTTTTGAGAAGCATTCAGTCACGGATGGACCGTGATTCGACGAGTATGAGGGGAGAATATGAACATTTCATAAAATAAAATATTTTTTTTACTTCAAACATATATGTTCATGGATGAAGAACAAATCTTGTAACTAAATGTAAACTTTCGTTGAGTGGAAATGTCACCGCAAATAATAAAGGCACATCATTATTACTTGAATCTTAGAGATTATAACCAAATTATTATGAAGACACAATGAAACTACTAACCGCAGTGGGAATTTAATTGGCCATAATTTATTCGATATCCCGTATTTACAAGTTAAACGAGCATGATAAAGAATTTACGTTTTAATGAGACCATTCTCGTTAGCATTTGACGCTTCGTTAATTATAAAAGAACATGTACACAACAATGTGTCAATTTTACTTTATAGATTAACAGTCATATCAGGGATAGGAACTTGGAATTACAAATTCCAACAAAACATACAATTCATCGGCTACAATTTGCGTTTTATATGGAAGCTCAGTGAAGACCTTAACGATGGCAGTTGTTGTTGTCTCACTAAGTTCTGCAAATAGACTAGCTAACTCGAAATTTGTAGCGCCTAAGATGCCTCCATACTTGTAGTAGTAGTCTTCCTTCGCCTTTGCTACTGTTAGTTCATGTCTCTCAATATCCAGGTCAATCCAATATCTCAAATTTTCTACATCTCTAACTGCAGGTTTAACAATGGCCTCAACAGAAGCTCCAACTTCTTCATTCTCCTCATTGACCAGAGCCGGGACGAGTTCCAAGGCAGAAATTACAAGAGTTTCGATTTCTGAAACTTTCTCGCTAACTAAGACCCAGTCCACGAGCAAGATGGACTCAAGCTCAGCTCCAAATTCAAGCAAGTACCTTGAGAGTCGGCCCAACGAGTTCAGAATGGTGAAGTCAGTTGGATACCCAAATTGCTCAACCAAGGGAGTAACTTGTTTGATGGTTGACTCTGAAAGTGAATGGAATCCCTGCATGTAAACTCTAGCTGTCTCCGCTGTCAAGGTTTGAGCTTCAACTTCAGCAAGTAGCTCAACTACGTTGGTTTCTCCTGTTGAAGCTGCTTCATCAATAATAACAACAAAGGCAGCAACAACCTCTTGATCCAGGCCAGGTTCGTCTTGTGCATATTCTTTGACGTATTTCAAGCTCGCAGCAATTTCATTTTGAGTTTTTAGAGCTATTTCTTTCGCGGACTCCCAGTTCACGCCCAGCACTTGTTCCCGAACAAAAGGAACTTTGAGAACTGGAAGAAATTGGTAAACGTTAGTCTTAACGATAGAATATTTTTAAATAAATGCAAGTAAATAATGTGGGCGGTACTTACGTGGAACTGCAACAACCGCTGACAGGCAAACGGTGAATAGAATGAGAAAGGATTTCATCGTGGTAATGGATATTTCAGGTTTTAATAATTGTATTGTAGATTTCTAAGAACCGCTACTGGTTGACGGAGCACGGATCGATTTCTGATGTTTTGAAGTGCCAATACGGGGTTTATATACATAGTAATTGGTACACATACATGTGTCGTTTGGATTAAATGCTTCAAGCGGTGTGACTCAACACACCACGTGTTCAAGCTCCGTAGATATCAACACATTAACAGCTGTAAATTCAACTTCAAGAGGTTATGGTTATGAAACCAATAGGAACGTTTCCAGAGTGATTCATGGTCACTCTAACTGCTGTACTTTAATTCCTGGTCATACAAATTAAGGATCAGGTAGTAATAGTAAGTAAACTACTCGTGAATTTCATAATATGAAGTTTATACGCTTATGTACATTTTATATACCAAAACCAAAACGCTAACAAATACTGAGAGCATTCAGCCTTTTCTATCCTGGTATATGTCAATGCCAACAATGTTCTCAGAATAGTTAGTTGCTTTCCACCAAGAAGGGGCTTATGGGATATTTTGTCTGCCTCTCGACGCCACTTAAAATGCCAAGATCGCATTATGAGCGGCCGCTGCGCACTCGGAAGTCATTTAAGGCCTAAAAATCGGCAGTAGTCTTTTTTCACTCGGAAGCTCAAGTGGTTTTAAAGAAGTCATTTAAAATCAATATTTAAGGACAGAAATACACAGAAGGAAAAAGTATCATCTTATTCAAACCCGGATCTCTAGTTCTATTGATTCTTCAACTATCGTTAAAATTGTGAATCAAATTATCTTGTTTTTAAAACGAGAACATGCACATTAACATTGCCATTTTAAGGATCCGTTTGTGTCCCTAATATCTATTTAAGCACATTAAGAGATCAGGGCTCGTAATTCCAATATACATATAAGCATTTGAAAGCAGTTACCTCTAAAAAAAAGTTAGTCAATTTTTAGGACTGCAGTTTTAAGGTCAACGCGTGTCCTCAAAAGTCTACTTAAACGCCATGTAGAAAGTTTTTTTTTTGTTCCAATAAAAGCACTTTAAAATATGCATTTTCAAAATGGCTTTTGTGGAGAACTAGTGTGTGCAGTAATAGCAACTATGACCCGTCGTCGCGTTGTCACCTGTATTTGTTTACTATGTTTATGTTTATTTCTTGAAATTCCTTAAAAAATCAAAGAAATTGAATTCCAAGAATTGACCAAGCATAATCGTACCTCTCGCTATTTATGACACTCGCTCAGATTACGTGGAAAGATTTTATAAGTAAAGATGTCATTCTATGGTCAAATATTGTTTTAACGGTCGATATAAATCAGCTAGTAACTCAAGTTTTGCTTCCAATAGCTATTCCTACAAAGCGGTTTGGCTTTAATTATGAATAGACACACATGTTTTTCTAAACATTCGCCAGATGATCAGGAGAACAATCCCTAGTCAGTATGTAAGTCATTCAAAGCTACAACATCAATTACTCCTTCTCGGCACAAGCTGCCGCGAGTCAGGTTAGTACATATTACGCTGCAGAATAACTCAATTCAATCAGTGTTTACGCAACTTCTTGATCGCTGTGTCGTCTGCTCGCAGGACGGAAATTAACAGACGGTACAAAATTGAAAAATGAGCACTGTTTAACTTTAGCCCTATACCTCTGCGAGTCCGTGTTGTAATACAAATACTAATAGTTAAGTACAATAGAACTAATTTTTGATACAAGCTAGATGTTTCCTTACTCACTATTATGTAAAATACATGAATCACACTGGTTTACACCTAGTTGCACAACGATAACCTCTTGAGTTTCATTACACTTTACACTCGATAAAATTTTCAATTTACTAGGTGTAACGTACAATGTTTTTACTTGCTCCTGCGATACTGATTCATCAGTCAATCACATTGAAGCTGGCACGAGGCGGGGGTATTCCAATTAGTATTTATACCCGTGGTTTCAAAATACATAGCACCATAAACCTTTTGGAAGTATTTTCACCGACACGGTTTCCGACATATACTTGATACACAGAATGAAGTCGTTCCTAATTCTCCTCACCGTCTGCCTCTCAACTGTTACAGCGGATCCAGGTAAAAATTTAGTACGATTTATTCCACGTTTACAGTTTGTATATTATAACCTAATTTCCGCTAACAAGAGATTCCGCATTTTCTGAAGTTTTGTTAGTTCAAGACTATGCTCCGGTCATTAACTGGACTGCGGTTTTGCAAGAAGCTCAATTTCTCCGAGTGGAAGTTCTTGGAAAATTAGATGAAGCAAAGTTGTATGCTCAAATGGATCCGACGGTAGATGTGGAAACCAAAGATGCCCTTGTAGCCATCATTAATGAAGAAACTGAATCCTCACGCCCGCTCGTCGGTGATTTGGTCGGTCAAGCGTCGGACCAGACTTTAACACCCGAATACATTGCTGCTCATATCCAGGAACTCCGCTCCATTGCAAACTCAGCTTACTCAAAGGCGTACCCCTTGATTGAGCAGTACAGTTACCCGTATAATTTCGTTTTGGGAGGTCTCTTGGGGAACCTATCGCCCATTATCCAGAGTTACGGTGACGTCATGCATGCAATTCTGGTCGTTGATTGGGATCTGGTTAGAGCGAAGGTAGCCGAACTCCATACTCTCTTCAATTCTAAGTTGGAGCTAATTAGTAGACTTGCCAATGAGGATGAGAATAGTGGTGAAACTGGACCTGCTGTTGGTGTCATAATTTACCAGGCAGTTGTTAGTGTACTTCATGTCTTTGAATTTATTGACCTTGATATTGTTTTATTCACATTAACGCCTGAAGAGGCTCGCAAAAGCTACGCTGAAGTTGGTAACAGTTTAGGTGTCACTCAATTCAAGTTAGCTGAAGTTATTCCAAAACTTACTGAAACAACGGTTAACGCCATACTCAAAGTTTTTAACGATATTCCACTTGAAGGACACGTTCTAGCCCGGGAGCTTTATGTTTTGCTTAAACGATAAATACATTTATTAATATTCCTTAGAATAATGTATTAAGCTCTACTACATAATAAGCTTCAAGTATTGAACTATGTAGGAACCAGTGAGCTCGGTGTGAATCAAATTTACTTTAAAAATCACAAATACACATGTTCCGCGTTAAATAAAATCTTGATTTTCTGTTTTCTTGAACTTTAACAGAACCATAAATAGTCAAATATCCATTCCTCATAGATAATATAACTTTGCGCTGTTTGGGTTTTTAAATAGCTAACAAGCAAGACGGCGGCTGAACTAGTCCATGAATACGGTAGCTAGTTACCAGAACAAAGCATATATTCGTGAGAAACGCTTTTAGATTTACAAATTGCTATCACATGTCAAAATCAGTTGACAAAAGGGAGAATCTTTTTTAAACCCATCGTATGCGGAGTGCTACTACTTTCACAAATTAGCAAATTTTTGTTGTATTTGTACACGCTGAAACCCACAACCAACCACGCTCTCCTTCTCTCGCTGTTTCTCGATCCAGGTATGGTGATGGTGGCACTAGATTTGGAAACTCAGGGCAAAAACACTATTGTCATTCTCGGCATCGGCTGCCCACTCGAAATGGTTTTGGTAAATAGGTGTAAGGTGAAAACTGCTTCGAATGCTGCACTTCCGGTAACAAGGACCAAATTTTCTGTGTGCGTAGCCTTTGACCATACAAATTTATTTTGAAATGGAGACATTTGGTTATGTTAGGTAAGGTTGAAACTGGCGACCTGTACCGGGTCTCAAAAGGTCAGCAATAGGTAAAATTGCTCAAACGAGGGCTACTTACAGCAAATTTGGTACACATGCAGCTTTTGACCATCCGAATAAGGAGCTATAAGGAAACATCCAGATATTTGACCCTAGCGACCTGTACAGGGTCTCTTAAGGGTCAAATTAGGTCTAATTGGTCGGAATATGGATAACGACACTAAATTTGAAACCTACGTAGCGATTGGCGGTCTAAATAAGTTGCGATATAGAGTCATTCGCTAACTTGACCCTGGAGACCTGTACAGGGCCTCAAGAGGGTCAAAAAATAGGTCAAATTGTTCAGAGCTCGCCAATGGCGCCCAATTTGGTAACAAATTAGCCAATTGCAATCTAAATTATTCGCGATATGGAGACATCGAAATTTCGACATTGACGACTTACAGAGTCTCAAAGAGTCAAAAATACGTCCAATCGGTCAATTTTGGTATATGTATACTAACCCTGCCCAGATCTGTATTGTGACGACAAAAATTATTCACGATAAAGGCGCAACCTGGAAAATGATTAGGTCGACCTGCTTTAGGCTCGGATGGTCACGCCAAAAGGGTCAAACCGTGTACATGGTAGTAACATAACCAAATTCGAAATAGAGCCGACCTGGTACTCTCGTATCTCGTTCGTAATCGAACACGACACAATTAATTACTTGTGCCTTACCAAACACACGCTATGATAATGCCATAGTATTGGCATGAATTCGTGTGAGGTCGTCATTTTCACCGGAGCTGCTATTGTATCATACGCTTTACATCACAGAGCTACATAAACGCGTCCAGATTAGCTGCACACCAATTTCCATTTGCGCACCATCAGTAACGCTCAGCAATACCCAGCAAAGCAGATTGCCATAATGAGCGTTAACATTGTTTAGGAGAGGTGGGTACCTCAATTCGATAGATTACTGAAGCAAAACCTCTTCCCCGACTTTGGTAGCCTGGGAGCATTGCTGGTAAGCATTCCATAGAATTATTGAAATACATTCGCCTGAGATCACTGGAGCCACCGAACTCGAAGACATTTATTGGCATTCACGGAGCTAGATGTACCGTGACCTCGCAAAGGAGATCAATTATAGAGATCTCATATCATATAATTGAATGTAAGCAATACTGGTCACTACATCACCACAAGTGACCAATTTGACCCATTGAGAAACATTGCAGGTAGAAATCATTTTTGCGAACGGCTTTCTTAAATACTAGCACCACGACTTGGACAAATTCTTGACCATCTGTATGTCGCATGTACCGGATGGCTCCCACAATTAGTTTCTATGCTCAATGTCTGCACGTCTGTTCCGTTTTCAGCAGCACAACTTTGACTGATTTGACCCAACATTGACCATTTTAGACATTTTGCAG
>JAQFYT010002270.1:0-13371 GCA_034694925.1 Ceratophysella denticulata | reverse complement strand
TCTAGGTAGCCGGAAAGAATATGGATGACCGTATTATGCTACAAAGACGAAATAAGCATTTTTACATTTACATTTTTACATTACATATCCGTGTCAACGAATCGCGCTGAATTTACGTCCCATGATATGATTTACATGAATTTAAATATCATGTAGGTCGTAGGTAGCTTGTTTTCTGATACGTAGATGTTAATAAGCGAACCTGCGGCAGGTGCAGATGTAGTATTTGTAGTTTCATCCACGTTCACAGTAACCTTCTCTTTAGTAGATTTAGCTTTGACTCTATTCTCGGCATTGACCTTTGGCTTTGCTTTCTCTTCAGCTTTTTTGTGCTCAATTACAGCAGCAATAACGGCACCAGCTTCAGGGACGGCCTCTTCTTCGTTAATTGCCTCTTTCGCTTTCACCTGCAAAATTAAACCTTACTAGCATTACACTTCTAATTGTATCTTAGAAGAACGCTTCGATAGAAAAATAAACTCACCAGTCTCTTCAAGTATGAGACATACTTTTCAAAGTGTGACCTGTCCCGACAGTGACGTAAAACGTCTTCCTCTTGAGTCAAGGGAATCCGACACGCTTCACACCAGAATTCAGTTCTTCGTATAATAATGGTATCCTCGCCTGGTGTAATAACAGAAAACCCGCTACAAGTCACTTTGAAGAGATTAAGGGTAAGCGTGCGGTAAAATGGGATTTAACCCATGAAAATGAAAATAACTGTCCAGCTCGGTACCAATAACTTTACCCCCAATCAACGAATCGAAACAGGAAGACTTTCTAACTGAAACTAAATGCATTCTTCATAAAGCGAACGAAGTTCTTTAGTTAGCTATAACTAAAAGTATTTAGTTGAATTACAGTAAAATAATTAAGGTCACAAAGCATCAAGTCCAATGCTGTCAGCATGCCCACTTCACTACGGTAGTACCGGACCGGTCATTCGAACACCACTCAACCAAATAAGCTGTAGTAAAAAGTAACCTGATCTAGTACGTGATATCTACAAAGCGTGTGATTCGCGTAATTTTAAAAAATTTCGTTCGTTCGTAATTCAATAATAAAAGATTACGTAACCCCGGCGGTGAGAGTTGGAACGGATCTCCTTCTGGTTACTCTTAAACAAAAGCTTTAAAAAAAGGGTCCAGATTCGATTCATTCAAGGTACCTAGAGCTAGGAAGGGCCTTAGTTGTCCGATACTTGCCCCTTCAGGCCGGAACGCCCGCCATGCAGCAATAAACGGGGGCTTGCGGGTTTGCGGCTCCGCCAAGCCAATACCCCAGCCAATCTCGAGCCAGTAGAAGACACATTTCGTGACGATGGCAAGAAACCAGATGGACGGACCCTCACCCACCCCTTGGCCAAAAGGAAAATGCCTTCTCTGGGACGCCACTTGTACAGACACGATGGCCATGTCTTACCTCAGCCGCACATCGAAATCAGCCGGTCTTCCGTGAATTGTATAATCGGTCGAAATACTTGGGTGTTGCTGGTATCTGCCAGTTATGCCCCTTTAGAGTCGAGAACATTATGGGTCCCTTCGGTGAAGAAACTCTCGCCCTTATGGGACCCGCGTTCTCAATCATTTCTAATTCAACCTATTAGTATTGCAATCCAGCGCGGTATCGCCGCATGTGTGCTCGCCACTATTCCGCATTATACCAAACTTATCGAAATATTCATCCAATAATTTATCTATAGTTGATAAACTTGTTATGCAGTACACGTTCTAGTGTGGAAGCCTGAACAAAGAGTTATGGGTTGTATGAATAAAGATTATAGCTTACCAACAGCAACGTTTTCGTCATAGTCCTTGTCCTCAGGAATAATAATTTCTTGTCGAGGAATGTCCACTTCTCCATTTTCATCATGAATAAGTCCCTTTAAGTCCTCTTTCGACGGACGATTCTTCCAATCAGAATCTCGCACTGTGATGAAACTAGTGGGATGCTCCTTCGAGTTAATTTTCATATAAACAGTAAACAGTTCTTCCTGAGTTGTAGATTCCTGTTCTTCCAAGTCCTTCCCCTCCGCCTTAAGTTCCTGCAGTCTATGCAAATGACTGGGACTGAAGAGATGATTCAACCAATTCATTCGACTATCAAATTTTACGCTACAAAAACGACAGGTCGGACGAAGAAATTCCTCCAAAATCTGGTATAAATAAATAGACAAAATATCGCCATAGATAATTCAATAAATAATCATATCACTTGTGGCTGCATTACTGTACGTTGTAAATACGACTATGGATATTATTATACTGGTATAATTGTCATCATTAATCGACTCACCCGATGGCCAAAACTCATTTCGTGAGCTTCCCGGTTCAGGCAGTGAGTGCAATCGCACATCCCACAATATTTGTTGTTAATAACACCAGTGGCAGGCTTAATAGCTCGTCCCATCTCAAGGCCAATTTTATCCTCAGCGAGCTAAAACGAAATATTTATTTATACATTTTGGTTCATATTTGTACCGGTAATTAAGCAAACTCCAAACTCCGTACCGCAACCTCAAAATTATAACGTCCTGAATTTAATTAATCAGACATAGTATTCATATTCAAGTACATCCTGTATTATCTCACCTTCGACTCCAACATCAGCAGACCCGCAAGTTTTTGGAAACGAATTTCCATCATTTCAACCAATCCGGAGTGTACACGTCTTTTCAGGTGATCTTCGAAAAGCTGAAATTAGAATTTCGGAAAACCCTGACAACAATTGTGGGCAACATAAGTATAATTACATATGAACCCAATTGTGAATTTTGACTTACCAGAGAACTGCTGTATCTTTTTTGACAAACTTTACAAACGAGCAGAGTGGGTGGGAACGCGCCATATTGTGACCGTGACCTCTTGTGCTTCTGCTCCGTTACAATACCTTCAAGATTTCCAGATTCGGCTCTCTTCCGCTTCAAATTCTCCTCAACTAAGAAGCAAATTCCTGGAAAACAAACGGCATTAAATGGCAGATAGGGATACGATATACGCTCGTACAACGCTAGTTTTACCTTTCGTTCCTTTCAGGAAAACGAGTTCTCCGCAATGGACAATCCGTACATCTTGTAAAGGTCTATTCTTTCCATCCACGGGAACTTCCTCGATTTGTTTAACGATTGCCTGCCCACTGACCACTCGACCAAATACTACATGGATACTGTAACAAAAGTAAAAGAATCGCTAATTGTAATTACTTAAGCACTTTATTTTTCAGTCCCATTTCGTATTTCGAATTGTAATTAACGAATTTTCTACTTACTTCTTCAAATACGGAGCCGGTTTAGTAAATCTGTTTCAAAATAAGAAAAACGTTATTTATGTATACACGATATTTGGTATTTCTTACAAATCCTCAATTATTTCACTACTTATATGGAGGTTTACATGCAAAAATGGGATCCATTTAATCCCGGTCCACTCTTCGCCACCGATAAAAGATACGGCTCATCATTTGTCGGGTAAAAATTTTCCTCTGTTGAATTTTGAATAAAATTATATCAATTGAAAATACAAAGCCCATTCAGAAGGAAGCAAATTGATTGAATACGAATCAAGAAGCTTCTAATACCCTCAAATGTCCCGCCGTAGATCGATTCACCACCATCTCCTTTTTTGCTCAAGTCCCCACCCTGAATCATGAAGCCTTTGATAACGCTATGAAACACTGAGCCTTTGTAGTGCAAGGGTTTGCCAGTATTCTTCCCAAGTCCTTTATCTCCACAGACCAGTGCCCTGAAGTTCTCAGCCGTCTTCGGAGTTTTGTCATAGAATAATTCAAAGACAATACGACCGGTCAGGTGTCCACCAATCTCAATATCCAAGAAACATCTGGGCTGACCTTCGGCCTCTTCCTCCTCCATTTTTAAGGTCGTTGACCTACGTTGAACTCGTGTGCAAAGCGTCTAGATAGATGGTACTTACGAAAAAGATTAACATTAAAATGTGGTCGACGCGGTCAACCAAATGGATACCATATTTTCTAACCTGTGACCTGCGGTAAAAAGTAAAATGGATAACCAATGACTGTCAAATGTGAAAGCGACAATGAGATGAACTACACGCCTTACGTGACAGAAATCCTGAATACGGTGACTATAGGTTGTGACCTTGGCCTCGGGCAGCGTGCTGACTGTTAACACTCGATGACACCGAATCAAGTAACAAAACTTCGGAGTGGTAATTACGGTAAGGTCAAAGGTAAACAGCGAAAGTCGAGGAGACTTCAGCTGAATGTACCTTGCCGTGCCGTGTGTGTCTGCCAGTATGCAAGGCCAGAACAACCAAGAAGGCAAGGTCGGTGAATCGTTTTTTCGGCGTTGCATCGTCTTCTCATTGACGCATGCTCACTACTAATGCGATGGGAGTCTTGCAAAACGCTTGAACTCAAACAGAACAACCTATGTATTATTGTAGTAGAGACGGATGATGGCTCGGAATCTTGAAACGTTGAAACCCTTTTCTTCCACTCAAACGTAATGCCAATAGCATGGATCGTGAGTTCGAAATCCTTTTCGTCCACTCAAAAGTAATGCCAATAGTATGGATCGTGAGTTGAAAACCCTTTCCTTCCACTCACACGTAATGCTAATAGCATGGATCGTGAGTTCGAAACCTTTTTCTTCCACTCACACTTAACGCTAATAGCATGGATCGTGAGTTCGAAACTCTTTCCTTCCACTCAAACGTAATGCTAATAGCATGGATCGTGAGTTCGAAACCCTTTCCTTCCACTCAAACGTAATGCGAATAGCATGGATCGTGAGTTCGAAACCCTTTTCTTCCACTCAAACGTAATGCCAATAGCATGGATCGTGAGTTTGAAACCCTTTCCTTCCACTCACACGTAATGCTAATAGCATGGACCGTGAGTGGAAGGATACGTTTTTTGAGATTCCAAGCCATCCGTCTCAAGGATAACTATATAACTGCTAGAATCGGAGCCTGAAAACGGCAAATGCCCGAAATGCCTGTTGATGGTAGAATGACGGAATACTCGAAAAGCTAACATAACACAACATAAATATTCATAATTTATGGTCGGATTTTGTTCAGGTTAAATTAGGTAAGAACGATGATTTAATTTATTTTAATGAACAACTTAGGTATGCTAACTTTTCTCGGCTTCATCGTGGCATTTTCTGATGCAATGACGAAAAATAGAATCTAATGAAAAAGAAGACTTTTGCAATAAGAAATATAATTCTGCAATTGGGAAAATTGCTCTGTAATTCTAAAGGAGATGTTATTTAGTTATTGGTCATGTGGGTATTTGAAACACCTAACCTAACCTGTCGAATGAATCAATCTCGTCCGCCAACGTTTTAACCTAACCTAACCTGACTAAAATCAAATTTACTGCAGTCTTTTTCAGACTTTATTGCAAAAGTCATCGTTTTCATTGCATATTCGATTTTCTCATTGCACGTTTATATATTTACCTAATAAACTAACATAACCTTGTTCAAATGGGAGCATCAAGCTTGCATAACTAAGGCGGAATTAATTCTACTATTCTTAGTTAACATGTCTGCTTCAGAGAGTCCTTCAGAGCTTCATCCGGTGCAGAATTCGTCAAAATATTTTTATGTCAGCCATGCCAGTAATATTAAATTATTTTCGAAATAATTTATATCTCGAAAACCTTTGAATATCTACATATTTGGAAATAAAAATTGATACCTTATGTATTTTCTGGTATTTTCTTTTCTGAACCCTCTCGAAGGCCTGGATCTTTTTCGGAAATAAAAAGTTGCGGCCCAGATTTAATCACAATAATAGTAGCGTTCTCCTATCAAAATTACCAATTTAGTTTGCATTAGCAGCAATTATAGTCTTAAAAAATTTGCTCTTGATCTCGCAAAATACAATAAACCCGATACGTGGCTGATGTCCCTCTTATCCAAATGAGACAAGTTAAACTAAACATAACCCAACCTATACGGCGAGGCGAATTAAAAAAAAATCCCAACTGCAAGATATGAGATGGCAAATCCGTCCACCAAGTAAGTACAAACTACCACCAGACACATACACAGATACGAGCTTTGCATTTTATATAAGTTTGTTTGTATTTTATTTCAAGATATTTCTTCGAAAAGAACAAATTTGTGTTTTCGTACTATATATGAATTCAATAGTAGTCCAACATTAGAAAATTGTATTAGAAAGTACGAACACTGTATCCATACCATAAATTGAGACTTCAGATGAAAGATGAACACACTACACGTACTAAGGCCGTTCTTATGTTTCGTATTTTGGCACGGTATCTCATAGATACAGCAAATGAGCAAAACATTGGTCCAAATTTTGTAAATGCGCAATGAAATTAGACGCACCATGTCGCGTCGTTGGAAACTAGCTAATTCATAGAAATTTATGAATTTTCAATGTTTTGTCCACCGTAACATCCAGATATCGCCAAAATTCAAAACATAAGAATATCCTCGAGTACAAATACATAAGTATAAAGAGGTATACTCAAAATAAATAACTTCCCAGTCACTAAATGCATAAGGCATACAATACTTGCCCTAAACCTAACATAATCCTACTAAATTAGATACCCGATGCATATTACTTCATTAATTACGCCGTTGTAATGCCGAGCATATAGAGATTGCAATATCCCAATTATTGCACGTGAAGATAGGATAAGTACATAATATGATTAATTGATTATAACATAACATGACACTAACCTTTGACCTTATTTGTACAGGTACAAATACACAATTCGTGAAATACAAACATAGGGACTCGATATCATATACAAAACCTTCATGGCATTTGCAACAAAGACCAACTAACTTCTGAGAATTGCTATTTTGACCAAAATTACCCGAACCAAACTTGAATATACGCACATTCTTCTGAAGTTCAGATGTCAAGAGAGCTAGGTGACCCTGAAGTCCAAAAACGCTGGCCCTTTTTGCAAATGCCATTTCACATGTGATCCGATTCTGATAATTCGAGTTGCTATTCTGACTTATACCATTACAGGAAGCCTAATATATTGAAGCACAAGCATTGCAACTTGGAATATCAAAAACTATGAATTAAGTAGTCTAAGGTTTATGTAATACCAAACGGTGTGTACCTATGTAGAATGCATGAACAAATAAATTATTGGCGTAATTGTAATTGTATTGTCACAGTATAGAAATAGATTATTTACATTATCCATCAATGCAATAGGCTGTGGTATGTGGAGAACTGGGATAAGTTGCTTCTTGCATATTATGCATTGTTGTCAGACTGTAATTTACATAATTCAATATTAATATTGTTAATTTTAATTGTGATGAAGTAACCTGCCGCAGGTGCCGTTGTTGTTGACAGAATGTCATGTGATGTGAAATGCAGTCGGAGAGTAAAAACTTGGGTCCTTGTCGTGTAAATTGGAATTACTTAATATTGAATATTGACATGGTTGAATTACATGAAGAATATTACAAAATGTTTCAGTAGTGCCGCAATCCGGTTCGTTTCGAAATCTATAACAGAGAAAAAAGAATTAAATTAGCGATACAAAACTTGAGATTGTATATTTCGGGCAATGACACTTCGCTTCTGTAATATGTTCTGCGGTAAATGCCTATATAAGCTAACATTACCGAGCTTTAGCGGAATTTCAAAAATATTAAAACCCTTGTGTTCTGTTTGCTACGTACGTGTAAGTTTGAACAGCAGTGTTCAGGATAAACATCCGTAATATGGTTCAAGCCGAGGCGGGAGAGCATCAGGATAATTATTCCCATAGTAAGGCTGAGATTTATCTGCCTCGACTAATTTTGGCATTTCTCGCTCGCCATTACCACCAGCTTCAACTATTTCCATTTCCAGATTTTCTTGTTTGACACGGTTTTCCTCGATTGGTTCAGGTTTAGGCGTCTCATGCAGAGTACTGGAACTCCTGGACTTATTCTTTTTCGATTTGGACTTGGACTTATGAGATGACTTCTTTGACTTGGAATGAGACCTTTTCTTAGCTACCGAGCTGGACTTCTTTGGTGATTCGATCTCTTGTTTAGGTTCAATTGTTGGCTCAGGATTAGGTGAAACGGCTACTGGAAATAGCAAATAAAAACATGGTACAGGTCACAAAACCGCGTAGATCGCATATACAATCAGTCACAAACTGCTCGAAATAAAGTAGCTCGTGAACTTCGACGGAATTACTGGAATACGAAAAAATGAAATTATATTTGACACTAACCTGCAGAAGTCGAGTTAGTGGCACTGGTCGGTTCCAATTTGATTGGTTCGTTCTTCTGTACCTTTGCCAGAACCTCGGCTTGCCGTTCCTGGAACCAATTCATCCATTTCAAGTTACCGACCGTTTCCGTTGCTGAATCAGGTTTAAAAGGGTTAAAACTCGGTGGACAAGCAGTGACTTCTGAAACCTCTGAATACTTGGACTGCTTTTGTTGCAGATCTTTCTTATTGGCTTGACTTAGTTCCATACGAACAGCTCTCGGTGGTTGATTCAGATCCAAAAATCGACTCGTGGGTTTTGGATATTTGATTGACTCTTTAGCAGGCGGAGGTGGCGAAGGTGAATCTTGGGAAATTCCCAATTCAGATTCTGCAGAATCCGATGGCTTCAATTCTTGAACTAATAATTCGGATATTTCGCTGGAATTGTCCAGGTCCAGACTTAATTCCGCCGTTGAAGCAAGGGGTGAATCTTGAGAATTTTGCAATTCCGCAGCATCAGATGCCTTCAACTTCAATTCAGCTTCAACTCTTATATCTGGATATTCGGTATTTACGCTGTTATTGTCCAACTCGGTCGAAACGTTCACTGGTGAAGGTGAACGTGAACCTAGTGTAACTATATCTACAGCGGAAATAATAGGAACAACATTTTCTTCAGGCTTCGGCATATTTACCCCATTCACATTAGCCTCAGAAATAGTCAATTTCGGATGAGAGATTTGTTCCTTGAACTGTCGAAGGAGTTGTCCGCCCTTCAAGTTCAAGCTACGAACCGTTTTCTTCCGCCCTTGAGTCGTCACTCTACCCAAACCAGGATTTTCTTGAGTCACTAGACCATTTGATAAAATACAGCCAGATTCCACTTCCGTACCAAATGCGGATTTCTGTATGGGAACATGGTAAATCGGTGAAAGTTTTGTGATTTCCAGATTGACTCTTAAAAATGGTACAGGAGTAACGTCGGGGTCACGAAGGCTCACCTGTGACGGGGATCCTGGCGAACAAGGCGACCCAACACGATCCGGTTCAACAAGTTTTGCAAGTTGGTACAATGTCATGGATTGCTTAGGGTGCCCGGATTCAATTTCAACCAATGCGGGAACTGGCCTATGAGCTATGGACAATGCTTCGAGCATCGCTGTTCCGGGAGCTTCTGGTTCGCCCGAATGTTCGTATGCAGTGCTAACGGTATTTTGGGTAAGAGCTCTAACCGAAGTTTGGAAACCGGGTGGATTTGACACTCTAGCCTGCTTCGGCCCAGGAGGACTTACTTCAGGTAGATCTTGTCCAGACTTTTTTCTTTTATGACGTAATATCGCTGGTTCGTATGGAACATATGGTGGTGGACTGAACACAGGCATTGGCATTGGTTCTCGAACCCTTCTTCGTGAAGCAGCACCGGAAGTGAACGCAAGCTGCTTTTTCAATGGTGATTTAGAACGTGCGCATGCAGTCTTAATGGTTGTGTTTTTCAGTTGACGATAGGGATTGGGAACAGGATTTGGAGGCCGTATTTGTCGAGAGATTTTCTTCCTTGGAGAAATGTAGTGCAAGATCTCTGGCTCTGGTTTTGGTGCAATCATAGCTCTCTCTGCTGATGGAAATGTGGCGTTCGGCAATTCTGTCGTTGGAGAAATGACGGTCGGGCTTTGGGATTCCAGTTCCAGTTTCCATACTGCGGAAGGCGTTACTCCAATGTCCACAATGGCACTTGTCACACTAAGGTGTTCCGGTTTCGATATTGTTGATGTCAGAATTAGTATCTCTGGTTTTGGAGATGCGGCTTTTGGGACATCGAGATTCTGAATTGGTAACCCACTTCCGCAAGCAAGTGCAATGTTAAACCCGGGTGAATTTGACACACTGACCTGCCTCGGTCTAGGAGAGCCTGGCACAGCACTTACTTCAGGTAGATGTTGTCCAGACTTCTTTTTATTGCCACCCAATAATATTGGAAGGTGTCGACCAGGTGAAAGTGGACTGGGCACGGGCATTGGCACTCCAGCCAATCGTGAAGCAGCAACGGTAGTTAATATTTGCTGCTCTATCAATGCTTCTTCAGAACGTGCAAACGTCTTAATGTTTACCTTTTGATGAAGTAGACTAGGATCTGGATCTGGAATCGCTCTTGGTCTTAGTGGTGCATTAACGTGATAGGCTTGACCCCGGCCATCACTAGTTCTTCCGATATCTATTTGAGACACTGGTGGGTTTTGTGGGATACGGCAACCCGGAGAACCATTTCCACTGGAAACTCGTTTTTGCTGAATACTCGTTCTGGTAATTTTTGGTGTAGCTATAACCATTTCCATCCTTGGAGGAGAAATGTTGTTCAGGATTTCTGACTCTGGTTCCAGTTTTGGTGTAATCATAGCTCTCTCTGCTGATGGAGGTATGGCGTTCGACGTTTCTGCTTCCGGCAACTCTGTCGCTGGAGAAATGGCGGTCGGGCTTTCGGATTCCGGCTCAAGTTTCCATACTGCAGCCGCAGTAAGGAGTTCCGGTTTCGATATTGGAATAGTCGGAGTTATCATTTCTGGTTTTGGAGAAGCGGCTCTCGGAACGTCAATATTCTGCATTGATTCCCCACTTTCAGGATTCGGTGTAACCGGTCTGGATCCAAGTTTTTCTTGTTCCGTTATTGGCGGAATCACTTTTTGGATTTCCGGGTTTGGCGTAGCCGGGCTGGATACAGGTTTTTCTTGTTCCGTTATTTGCGGAGTTGCTGCTTGGATTTCCGGTTGTGGTGTAGACGGTCTGGATTCAGGTTTTTCATGTTCAGTTATTGGCTGAATCGCATCTTGGATTTCCAGCTTTGGTGTAGCCGGTCTGGATTCGGGATTTTCTTGTTCCGTTAAGGGCGGAGTCACTACCTGAATTTCCGGATTTGGTGTAGTTGGTCTGGATTTAGGTTTTTCATGTGCCGATATTGGCTGAATCGCATCTTGGATTTCCGATTTTGGTGTAGTCAGTCTGGATTCAGGATTTTCTTGTTCCGTTATTGGCTGGATCGCATCTTGGATTTCCGGCTTTGGTGTAGCCGGTCTGGATTCAGGATCTTCCTGTTCTGTTATCGGCGGAGCCACTACCTGGGTTTCCGGTTTTGGTGTAGCCGTTCTAGATCCAGGTTTTTCTTGCTCCGTTATTGGCTGAATCGCATCTTGGATTTCCGGTTTTGGTGAAGCCGGCCTGGATCCAGGTTTTTCTTGCTCCGTTATTTGCAGAGTCGCTGCTTGGATTTCCGGTTTTGGTGTAGCCGGTCTGGATCCAGATTTTTGTTGCTCCGTTATTTCCGGAGTTGCTGCTTGGATTTCCGGTTTTGATGCAATAATTGTTGGGACGCTTTCTGATTCCGGTACCAGTTTCCGTACTGCGGAAATTGTTACTCGAATGTCCATATGAGCATTTGTCACACTGAGGAGTTCCGGTTTCGACATTGGAGTTGTTGAAATTGGCATGTCTGGTTTTGGAAAAGCGGCTCCTAGGACGTCTGGATTCTGCATTGTTTCCCCGCCGTCAGGATTCGGTGTAGCCGATCTGGATTTTGGTTTATCTTGTTCCGTCATTGTCGGAGTCACAAATTGAATTTCCGGATTTGGTGTAGTCATTCTTGAGACTTCTGGTTCGGAATTACTCGTTCTCGTTGGACTCACTAAGTCATAAATTACAGGAACTGGAACAGCCGCTGCCACGGACCCGCCTTCTTGCTGAACAACCTCAACTACTTCCGCTGGTGGTGCTATTGATGTAGCCGCTCTTGGAACAATTGGTAAAATAATCACATCATCCGGAATCACTGTTTCCGGTTGATGCTCAGTGATTTCAGGTAAGTCCGGAATAATCATATCTTCCGATGGATCAATTTGGGGAATATGTTGTTCAGGCATCGGTTCAATTTGAACAAACGAAGAGTAGCTTGACAAAGCTCCGATTCCCATCTTCCCAGCTCTATTCTCATCCGCCGCGGCGTACGTAACATCAATTGTGTCCGGAATACCAAGAACACGATTCAAAGAACGCCCATCGTCCAACTCCTCGTATTGATCCTCAATTGACTCAGTAGAAATAAAGATATTCGGATCTTCGAGCATAGGCTCCTCATCAACTTCCGTCTCAGGGTCGGACTCAGAACACAAGTCAATCATTTCTGGGTCAGATTCGTAGTCCTCCAGGGCTAACGGATCCACTTCAAAATCATGCACGTCCTCGACGTCAGGCTCCACGACTTCCGGTACAATTTTTTCCCATTGACGAAATGGTTCTTCGGAATCCAGCTCTTTGCTACTTTTAATGTCAATGTCAAGCTTCGGCTTCACCGAAGAACAAACCTCGTCCTCATCATCAGTCAGCACGAAGTTATCAATTTCTTCATCCTCATCTAAATCCAACTCGGACTCAGACGGCATGAATTCTGGGTCATCATCTTCCAGAATGATCGGATCTTCGTCCTCAGGCTCCTCGCTAGACTCATCGTCCAAAATATCCGAGTCCGTGGAAACTTGACGGATAACTTTAGGCTTCGGGGGATTTTTAGATTTCTTAGTTTTCTGTACCTGTTGGACCCGTTGTTCTGGATTCGTATTCACATTCACCTTGGACTTGGATGTCATTGTTTTTGGGCGTTTAGCTGCTTGAAGCTGAGCACTGTCACTGCTAGGATTCCTGATTCTCATTGATGCTCTACGAGCCGAGCGCGGACGGGAGGGTTCAGACGTCGGCAGTTTACTAACACCATTTTCCTTCAATCCCTTGGCAGTAGGTTTCACCTATAAATATTAAGGATATCATAATTTAGAACACGATATTATTATCAGCTCAGAATCTCGAAACCTATCCTTCCACTCCACTCACGGTCCATGCTATTAACATTATGTGTGAGTGGAAGGATAGGTCTCGAACTCACGGTCCATGCTATTATCATTACGTGTGAGTGGATGTATTGTATAGGTTTTGAACTCACGGTCCATGCTATTATCATTACGTGTGAGTGGATGGATAGATTTCGAACTCACGGTCCACGCTATTCTATTAGCATTACGTGTGACCGGAAGGATAAGTTTCGAACCCACGGTCCATGCTATTAGCATTACGTGTGAGTGGAAGGATAGGTTTCGAACTCACGGTCCATGCTATTAGCATTACG
>JAQFYT010002269.1:0-13372 GCA_034694925.1 Ceratophysella denticulata | reverse complement strand
ATCTTTGGTCTTGGTCGACAAAGGAGAATTATTGGTATTCACGTTGAAAAATAATATTACATAGTTATATAATAATTCCCTCTAAATTACTAAATTCATCTAGCAGTCCAACAAAGCTGCAAGTACAATCCCAATAATTTCAAATAGGTACTTAACATTCGTACTTAAGAAGTTGAGTAATTCATGCTAGCGTTTTTTACTACAATTACGACTATAGTTTCTCTGAAACATTGATTCAATGGCAGCCTTATGCATGTAATATTTATTAATTATAGCATGCTCTTAGAAGATATCTCATTTTACTAGTCTTGTCTCTACTGATTGATTTTACATCTACGTTTCTGAGCTCTGTCGGCTCATTCTAGGCAGTTCGAATCACAGTAAACTTGTACAGCGCTTCCAGCACCTCTAGCAAATCGCGATATAATGTTTTTTTTTAGAATTGCAGGAATTAAAGGATTTATTGAATTTAGAATGGCGGTGTCGTTAGAGAAGTGTGAGTAATTCTTGAGTACGGAAATCGGAAATCAGGGGAGTCCACATTTAGGAGGTGGGCGAGGAATTGGAGGAGGTCGAACTGGAGGAGCTTCCATTGACAGCGGTTTGGGTTCATACTCGGTAACATTGCACGGGCACTTCTCCTTACCAATAATTCCACCCAGCATTCCGTGACTGTACAAGTAGTAGCCAGCTCCGAGCACAGAAGCCGTGGCCAGGATGGTCAGGAAGACCGGATTCTTGATGAACTCCAGGAAACGATCCATTCCGTCCGACATGGAAGTAGCCAGCTTGAAGCTCTCCACCTTTCGAATCCGCTCAAAGTACCGCTTAACGGCTGGTCGTCCACGCTCCCACATTCGTTTCTCGAATCCAAGAAGCCAGAGACGGTAGAGAAGGATGCTGAGGCTAATATCAGCCATTGTGATGGTATCCGTGATGAGCCAGTCATCATGATTCCCTGAAATACAATTAATCGATTAACGAAATAGCAAATTAATACTAATTCCGAATTCATAATATTTACAGTACTTACGGTGAGAGCTCAATTCAGCCTCACACTCATCCAGAACTTTTTCGAATTGTAGAATAAGTCCCTCGTATTGGTCTCGATTGAGGATAACCGGAAGATCATGCTCAACTTCCTTCAGCTTTGCATTCAAGACATCCGCGTGTTGCGGAAACCGCACGGCCTGAGTCCGCAAAATCCGCTTACGATGGTCAACGACCTCTGCAAAATGCAACGATTCGCAGTTACTTGCTGTGTTCAGATACACATGCACAAAATTTCAATATAATCCGTATGGCCTAGATATTTAGAACGTACCTCGAACTTTAGCCCGTTCTCCCTCATAACAGTATGGAGGTTTTGGATTAATTCCGAGATCCCGAACTGAGTGAACAGCACTTCCGAAAGACAAATACTCAACTTTCAAATTATTCAACTGTTGGTTCAACTGATCACATCGATTCCGCAAGTACTGATCCTCTGGACGAAGGCGTGGACTTCCTATCATTCCGATTTCAAAAAAGTTGGATGTCAAATGTCATGAATAATCGAATATGTACCTCATAATTCTGTTCAGCAAATGCTGAATCGCTACCATTGGAAAAGTTGTCCTCCAGGTAGTCAATGATGTGAGTTGAGTCGGGAATATGTCGAATATTGTCATCCACCAAAACCGGGACCTCTCCACGAGGGTTCAGAGACAAGAAATCTTCAGTGAACTGTTTTCCATTCAAAATGTTCACGTAACGAGCATGGAACGGAATTTGTTTCTCATACAGGGCCATCACAACCTAGAATACAAAAATTATTACTAAAAACATAATATTTACTAAGCGAAACTAAGATTTAATGATTCTGCGTCTGCTTTACTTCATAATTATGTTACGTATAATTTAAAATTTCGAAAATGATATCGTTTTTATTCAACCGCCCTGTGTCCACCAGCACAACAAAATCAAATCTACAGACCACAGAGTACATAAGCGAGCTGAACAGCATGGGCCTTTAAACCACATGTAACACATAGTCGCGCAAACCGAAAACAGATAGATTGGCCATTCAGGCACCCTTAAAAACGTGGCTGGAGACAATCCGCGCGACTGTCAGTGACCTTAGCCAACACCAGCGTTTACTGTAAACGCAGCGCAGCGTAGAGCAACTGTATTAAGCGAAAGCATCGTAAATGGTTAATACATATCGCTGCCCGCGACGCGCAATTACAACATTGATACGAGTACACATGACATATGACATACAACATACGCATAGCGCAATATTTGTCGTTAAATTTGAAATTGATTAGTAAATCATAAAAAAGGTCAAATGTTAAGTAAGTCACCTTCTGTGAGTAGAAGGAATGAGGATGGTAATAGAGCAGGAGTTCGGGAGCCGGGGCAGGCATCTTGACACGTGACCCTTTGGCCGGACAGACCCAGTTTCCGTCAGACTCCGAATTTGGAACTCCGTGTCAGACGCGGAGGAAGAATTTGGAAGAAATTGTGAATGTCCAGTAATATTCCCTGGACGAAGAAACTAATTTTGAATCTACAAAAATAATCTGAGAAAACTGAGGATTTTGGATTTCCTCCTACTCAACAACACAACAACAGCTGAGAGGAAGATAAACGAGTGCCAATGATTGAGGTTGGCTGCCTTAGTAACAGGGGCTCAGCGCCATCTCCAACCTCCAATTCTCGTCAAGGACGCTACATTTTCTGCCCTATGACCACGAATTTTAGCCCATATCAAATTAAATGGATGTCCATTATTCACCATATAACATACATATAGTTACACTTAAGCCAATTAAGATTATTACAAGCCTACGTTAATTAAAGCCCAGCTGCCTACACTATATTTTCGTGTAAGCGCTAAGAAACGCATAAGTAATGCCGCCGCGTGCTGTTGCGTATATTTCGTAAAAACAAAATACTTGTGCAATTCATGTAGATAAACTAAATTAATTTTCAACTAATTAGGTAAAATACGTAAATTATTGGATGAAATACATAATTTCCACTATTACCTCAATATCTTATTGCACAAGAATTGGTTAAATTTTCCTGAATTTGGCAACCATGGACAACGACGTTTTTACCCGCAGCATCCGCATACATAATTCCACAGTAATCAACACAGAAAAAGTTTATGAAAATTACGACATACCTTGAAACTGAACATTAGTTATAACCGTTTTTAATATTACATAGTGCGTTTGATCTTGAACCGACGAATTTTTAATTTCTAACCCCAACCCCCAGAGTCTGTTCACTTAGCTGAACAAATCCAAGCGTCCAATCCACGAATAATAAATCAAAATCTATAGCAATTTAAATTATTGGAATATTTGGAACTGAGAATGGTAAGTATGGCTTGTTTTCAAAAGAATTCTGAAATACTGGATAAGTTGTTATATTAAGTTAAGCAAATGTAATCGTCGTAAATTTCTCATTGCAGCAGGTTGCCTCAATTGATGAGACTTTGGACCGAATTTCCGCCAAGCCTGGTGTTGTGGGTGTTGTTATCAGCACACGAGACGGTAATATAAACATTAAATTCGAGGATATTCAAATTTTTACTTAATATACACAAGGAAATTAGGAAAATCGTTCGTAAATTCTTTGTAATTTTGCCGATATCTCTCAGAATCGTGTATGATATGTACGGTTTTGTTCATATATCTGTAGCAATTCCGATTCGAACAACGCTGGATAATACTGCAACCGCGGTTTATATTGGAGCAATGGGAACATTAGAAGAGCGAGCAGCATCACTCATCCGTGACCTTGACCCAACGAATCATTTGATCAGTTTCCGAGTTCGAGCATCTAAGCAAGAAATTATGTTGAAAATAGGTGAGCATTCAGCACTAATTTCTCAATACGGTTGATCTTACAAGGAAATTGTAACTCTAATCTCGCAGCCTGTTGATCCATCCATTGACCTTTGTGAAATTCCAGAGCCGGATTACATGATTCTCGTCCTGCAGAAATGTAAACAACTGAAGCGTGGAGGAATGTACTCCTTTTGATAACATGAGGTCGAGCTCGCGATATGATTTAAAATCAAAACTGTGGCATATGTTTTCTAAACATTACTCAAATTCGGAATCTCAAAATCACGTCCAAATTAGTTCCTAAAAATTAGCATTCATTGGAGCGCATTTTTTGGTTTATCAAGAACTTGAAATGTTAAATAAACTGACCGGTACCGAATTGTTGAAAGAAACACAATACCTTTGTTATATCAATTTATTTCAAAATTATTCCCGTAAAATGCATCCGGTTACTTTGTACTGGGTAATAATGAACGCTATATGTTACAATGAACGAAAAAGCCAATTAATTAGTGATGGATATAATCATCGTGATGATAGGAATGTCCGCCATACCCGCTGCCTCCATAGTGGTCGAAATGACCAAATTCATAGGGTGAGTAGTGATGGGCAACTGGGATGTCATGATGGACAATGTCGTGATGGTGGTGGCCGCCAAATCCGAAAAATGGTTTGCAATTTACTGATACTGTCATTAGGACAATAAATGCCGCCGTTGCAAGTACTATGCGGTGTATCCCATTCATCTAGAATTTGAATTCCAATAAATAATTTTATATTTATTGAACTGATGCATAAGAATTTCATACGCTAAAATACGTAGTAACGGTTACGCATAAAAAATTTTTAAAAAATTTAAGACGAATAAGATTATCTCAAAGGCTTACCGCCATCTTGAATCTTGATTGCAGGACAGCTTTTCCAGAATCAGATGCAAATAAATGCTTCGGGTTCAGCTATTTCTTATTTGGTCGCCTGTCTTCTGGAACTCGGTTTTAATCGTGTCTACATAAAATATTCAATGGGCTTGGGCCTTTTATACCTACTCCGAAATTAATTGAAGATCAGTACAATAATTAGCCTTTCAGCATCGTGTTTATGAGAAGTTTATGATTTCTTTCATTTTCCTTATAGTTTCTTAGAAAATTAAACTAGCCATAAATTCCCAAGAGAGTGCAAAGATGATATAATTCATTATAGGTATGTCATCTTTCATTACGGAAGTCGTATTAGGTAATATATTCATAATTTCTTCTGAAGAAGCATTAAATGCCGAAACGAATCAAAACTTTCCGGGTTAACCCTTCAGGCATGGCTAATTAGATTAATTCTCGCATTTGGTTTATGGTGCACAAGGATGAGCTGTCACCTTTTTAAAAGATCAACCAGACCATGAATTAATTTTATTTTATTGCCTTGTTGTGCATCTTCGCAATCTAATAAGGCCATAAGATGAATCTTAAATTAATTGATCAAAAATTAATCTGAAGAATCTTACAGTTATTCTTTATTCACGATTTAGGTAAAGCTTATATTATAATACGTAATACCTATACACCACCGATATGAATGACAAGAATGAAACTTATTAAATAAACGTCATAGTAGTCGTACATTAATAGTAAACCTGCATCTTGGCAGAATTGGATTAGGGGTGGCATTTTTCGATGCCATGAAAAAATAGAATATGCCATAAAAAAGACTTTGCAATAGGAAATGGAATATGCTGCAATAAGTATGTCTATAATTCCAAAGGTTGGGTTAGTTGTTGGTCATTTGGGTTTTTCAAAAATCTAACCTAACCTGTAGAACGGATCAATCTCGTCCGCTAACGTTTTAACCTCTAAACCTTTAAAGTCTTCTTTTTCATGGCAGATTCTATTTTCTCATGACACGTTTATATATTTCCCTTGGGGATTAAATACAACGTAATTTTTTAATGATTACAATCACATCAGATCGATAATAATCACTTCAGTTTATCATGCACACGACGAGTCTCTGCGATGACTACACAATTGGTCTCCAGAAAAAATTAAGACTAAACGATATTATCATTAAATGAATCGTATTCGGTAGGAATTTCATTCGGTGTTCTGAAAACCTAAAAAATGAATACATCCAAATTAAGCAATTAGTTAAGAGATTACCGAATGGTAAGACGGTAGCATTTGGAATTCTAGAAAGCCACAAACACAAGAGGTTAATCATATTCAGCCGAACAAACGTACATGAAGGGAAATGCCATTTGCGTCAGTCAGTGCAGAGGAAAGCTGATCTAGAGGTTATAGCATAATTAAAAAAAGGGACACAAGAAGCCAAGAATTAAAATAATGACAGTGCATACTTGTGAATGTTGACGTCGAGAAGGATTACTGTAATACCTGTTCAATAAACTCATAAACGGTATCGTTGTAGCCTTTTACAGTCCAAGTGTCATTATGAGTCCCTTCTGGAATTTTTACAATTTTCTTCTCAGCCGCAGCACAACGACTGTGAAGCTCCATCATCATTTTTGGTGGAATGAGCTCATCTTTACTTCCAGAAATGAAAAGTGTTGGACATACTACAGCGGAAATTTTCTTGTTACTTTCGAACTGTAAGGCATAATGGATAAACAGACATAATGATCAAATAACTTAAATGGACCAAGCGCCATCTTTACTCATAAAATCGTAGCCAGTATATGTCTGTATGTAGGTATGTATGTATGTATGTATGTATGTATATGTATGTATGTATGTATGTATGTATATGTATGTACGTATGTATGTATGTATGTATGTATGTGTGTGTGTATGTGGTACGATTTACGATTATGATTGGTCAATTCTTGGAATTCAAATTTTTTGATAAAGTAAACAAACAGTAAACAACTACAGGGCGACAACGCGACGGGCCATGGTTGCCATGGCCACACACGCTAGTTATACAATATGCAAACTAGAATGCTCACCTTGCTCTTGAAGAAACACTTGGGAATATACTTCATGGCTCGAATAGGGAATAAATGCTGTGCCATTTCAGGAATTGAAGTGAACGTGTTCTCAACAATCATTGCTCGGATGCGATCACGAAAGTCACATCGTGCCGCTAAATCTATTGCAACAGCTCCACCTATAAAAGATCCAGATCCAGATGTAATTAAAACAATGATGTTGGATGTAAATTTTTGATGTTCTGTCCGCTCGCTCCGTATAGTATACCCAAAAGTAATGAATAAATACCTAGAGATCGTCCGAAAAGAATAATATTGGCTGAGTTCAAGTCTTCACGATTGACAACAAACTCATAAGAAGCTTTGGCATCTTGATAGAACCCATTCTCAGAGGGCGTTCCCTGTGGAAAGTAAAATAAGCATCGTTGGCTTCATTATGACATATCTTAACTTTCAAATATTTTAAATTTTAAATACAAATCGTGGTTCGGGAATCACCTCGGAAAGTCCATAACCCCTGTACTCAACCATGAGTAAATTACACTTCGTTCTGTGGTACAACTGACGTGCGTTATCCAGCCTAAAAACGAGTTTAGTAATTGGCAAATTATCAAATTTGCACAGGCAAACGATAAGTTCTAAAGGAACCAGCTCCACTCACCGGTGACCAATGTTCCCCGCATTTCCGTGGAAATAGATAATCACAGGACGAGTACGAGACTTCTCTTGTTTGATGAGATAGGCGTGAAGCTTGATTCGATCAGGTGTTTGAATAAACACAGTCTCAAATGGAATCCTGAAGGAACTCGGAGAATGAACTAAAGTACGTGATTCCTTGGGTTGGTCAGGTTGATAGAGCAGAGTGTCGGAAAAATGATAGCTCAAACCTGAAATAACAAATAATCAATTAACATCAGATCAGTGCAACAATAATTTTACGTATTGTATATTCTGTTCGCATAGATTGATCTGATGTCAGCTGTCTGTCTATACCATCGGGAAAATTATCCCATTCCTCTTCCGGTATAGTTTTGCGCATTATATACAACTGCACAGATCTTTTCAAACGGGAACACCACATTCTTATTTTCTCACAAGAACGTTTGACGATGTCTACCCAGTTGAGCAGGATCAATTTAGAGATAATCCAAGAACAGATCGGAGCAAAGAAGGTTATTTATAACGTCTTGTATCTTGCATTCCGATATTGAAGTATTTTCATCGAAAACGAAAGATTTGTTTTGTTTTTGTTTGGTTAAATGACGATTCGCTGTTCTTGTTCCTATAGCAACAATACGGATGGATTGGATCCTAGGTGCCTGGATTGGTTGTGGTTCTTTTGGACATACTGGCTTACAGTACTCTGAACTCACACTCACAGCTAATTATTGAACGGCTCAATATTTAAGACTTATTATAATACTTATTATATAGGGTCCGCTAGCGAAGCTATTAACTCTGACAAAGCTCAACGGATTTTGACAAATGAGGGCATTCTGGAAAGAGGGAAATGTGGTGAATGACGTGATCATTATTTTGGGGGAAATTCCGCTCGGAAGCAAAATGGCGGCCGAAATAAACTTTGAAGGCTTGTAGCTCTGGAGTTACCTCGAGTTGAGCTTAAAAAAATGATTACGTGGTGCACAAACCGATGATGGTTAAAAATGCTCTTAATCAGTTACTTAGCTTAAAAAATGAAGGCGCTGATACTTTTCCAGTAAACCCTGTTTTTCACCAGTTTTGGTTTACTCAAACTCGGCTCTGAGGCCGAGACACCAAACCATACCGTACTCGCCACCCCCTACACACTATTCAGCTCCAAAGCGTACTCTTCCCCAAATGTGTTTCGCTTGCATACTAGAAATACGGGTGGCGACCCGATAGCGGCCTAGATTCACACTGTTCACCCTGCTATGTAAATCTTAAGGTCGTGTGAACTCTGTATAATTTTCTTTTATTACATCGTTACCCATAACCTTGTCTGGTTTGCCTTTCTAAGCTGAACATATGCATATGCGATCATCATAAGTACTTATCTGTATTGTAATGTAATTCTAAAACTGACTTTATTTTTATAACAGAGTCATCATGACATCAATTACTCTGGTTCGGCGGGATCGGGAGAAAACTCCTTTATTGCTGCATGATAGGGATAATCTAGCAGCCATATTTGATGGTCAAGGTATTGATGACATGGAAGTGGCTGTGATCGGTGTGATCGGACCTCCAAAATCCGGAAAATCCTTCTTACTCAACTACATACAACGGTTCTTCAGGGACCCTTACAATGGAACAACGAACTGGATGAAGGCTAATGATGGGCAAAAACCACTCCAAGGCTTTCCATGGAAATCCGATTCGGATGATACTTCCGATTTGGTCTGCATTTGGAGCGAACCGTTTATTGTGGAAAAAAATGATGCCGAGAAAATTGCTGTCCTGCTCGTTGAATTTGGCGGTGCTGACTGCGTACAACAACTTTACCGAGCAATGGCACTTCGAATGTGTTCAGTACTCATTTTCAATGAAGTGTCAAGTATTCCCGTAAGCGTTTAGCATATAAATTTTGGACGTGATTATTATTTCATATTCGTTTTGCATGTTGTTCCGTCTATTAAGTATATGTGTTTTTTTTAACATTGTTTCACAGGATTCGAGGTTACAGAATATCATTACCAGTTACGAAGAAGTCTGCGGCAGCAAATCATTTCTGACCCCTCGTCTTGCGTTTCTTGTCCGAGATACATTTGGATCTGGAAAATATGGCGAAAAAGTTGGAAAGGCTTATTTACGAGAACAGTGCAAAAAACTCGGTCTGGTGCAGGATTTGGAAACTTTGTTGAAGAACGTAACTTGTGCTCTAATTCCGGTTCCAGTATTTAAAGCCATTCAACCCGCCTCCGATTTCCTAGGAAACTTTGCTTCACTGGACAGAACATTTGCAAAACATTTCGGAGAATTTATTCAGGAAACCTTGGATCCACAAACCATTTCTTTTAGTCCAGCTGTGACTAACAAAATCAAGTTCATGAAAATTGTTTGCGACGCTTTCTATGATGTGGATATTTTAAGTATTAAAGATATCTCGCATTCACAATCAGCGTTCAAAACGGACACCCGAAATGTTTTACCGGACAAAATTGAGGCCCGAGATGTTCCTTCAACACCAGCTGGTTCCCTGTCAATAACAGGAACTTCAAGTGTCGTCCAGGATTTTGGAGCCTTTGCTCAAAATGATGAACCCAAATCAGCGGAGAATGAAAATCCGAATAGACTGTCAACTGCGTCCATCGATTCAAGCTCTCCTCCCAAAGCGCTCACCAAGTCGAAAGTGCCCGAGGATCGTGTTCTTCCTTTCCAACAGAACTGCTCACCAATTGAATGCAAGCCTCCTCGTACCGAGATCGAAAAATCGTTTTGTAACACAGCACCGGAAAATCCATCACCAAAACCACAGTCACCGTCCATGGCAGCTGCTTCTGAAGCGTCTCTGTCTCTAGCCCGACAGAATTCAAATACACTGCGCGATACCTTCTTCAATAGTCAACTTGGTGAGCATGCTGCGACGAGCGACGGATGTACGGAGATTGGACAAAAGTCTCAATGTATCGAGCAAGCACCTGAAAATACGCCTTCCAGAAGCAAATGTCTGCATGCAGTTCAGAAGGAAATCAGCGATAACAACCCATTACCTGGCTACGACGAAGCCACTGCAGTTGTGGAAAGAGGTTTAACTTCACCCAGTCCTCAGTCGTCGACTATTGAAACTGATTCAATGGCCTCGACTGCTGCATGTGTCAAAGATTCAAAGCCAGTCGAAGTCGAGCTCGACACTTGCATTGACCAACCTCAACCTCCCAAGGAATGCACGAGCAACCGAAATAACAATTTCTCGGCTCCGACGAACAACGGAAAAAGCGCATATTTTCCCCAGATCCCGCAACCGGATGCAAATACTTCTTTGACAGAATCATCTGTTCCGACAAGAGGGCTGGAATGCAAGCATAAATTGAGTGATATTGGTATTGGGTACGATCAACCAAATGTAATTACGAATGAAGCTGCTAATTTTACACCATCAACAGCTGAACAGAAGCATGAGCAGGCAGACCTTTCGAATAAAACGCCCGGAACCCCCGATGGACCGGTCACTGTAACACAGGAGCCAATGTCAATAGTTGACCAGATTTACAATCAAGTCGGAATGCCCTCAGTTGACGTTGTTACCAATAAAAATGAAAATCAAACGTCTACTTCTCTTACACCGGTTGAAGTGTCAAATAATACCGATGGTGCAGCCTCCGATTCTGCCACACATGCTGGTGATCGTGATGGAGATGTTGAAATGGTGGACCTGTCCGAGGATAAGGACATTGAAACTTTCATGGGACAGAGTTTCTTAACTTGTCTCAATAAGTTTCAGACGAATCTCGACAATGAAGTCGACCTGGAAAAGATGAAACGAGAGTATTTCTCGCTTGCGAAAAAAGCAATTCCAGCATTTCGAGTTTTGTGTTCTGTCAAAGGGAAGAGCTTCCAGGAAAAGGTGGATCAAGGTGCAGAGGACTTGGAATTCAAACTGGATGGGGAATGGGAATCCATTGTAAAACAGCACGACAACGATTGCAGCAAAGTTACTCAATGTGCCTCTCACTACGAGCAAATCTACAAGGAATTAGTAAAGACCGCTCTATTGAGCTACTTCGATTCTCCGGCTGCAAACTTCAATTCTGTTCTGAATCAGGCGAGATCTCGGGCCGAAGCCCAAGTTAAGGACCGCCAAAATTTTCCAAATAAGTTCCAATCAATTTTTAAGAAGAGTATTACGGAGTCCATGAACACCGTTAACAAGAAGGCAATGCTGGTTAACGATCTAGCATCCAGTTTCAAGCAGCAAATGGACAGGAAGTTTAACATGTTCTTTTGCTTGTCAGATTCAAGCTTCAAGAAATGTGCCTGCGCGTTTCAGGAAAATGCTATGAAAGCCTTTAACTATAAGGACACTGACTTCCGTACTCTTCTGGAGGATATTATTTTAAAAATTAGTAATAATTTCACACAGCTGAATCAGAATATTCGAGTATGTGAAAACGAAGTTGCAGCCCATATCGTGGAGTATACCAAACAATGCTACAACACTGAAATGACGGAGTTCTGTAAGAATACTGTTCGTACCACCCAGGCATTGCAAGATTTCCATGAATTGCTATCCAGTGCGTCAATTGGCTACTTTAAAGACGCCTGCAAGTTCCACGACGAGTCTGGAGTTGTCGTTTCAAAGTATACATCTTTACTCCGCGAAGGGCTTGACGGAATGAAGACCGGATTCCTTACTTCAAACTCGTTGAAAGTTCAAAAAGCGAGTCTCATGGTGGCCAAACAAAATACAAAAGCGAGAGACGAATACCGCAAAATCATGAATGGACACCTCCGTGGAAAGAGCTTGTCAGAATCTGTACTACTTCGGTATCACGACGACGCGGTCAACAAAGTCTTGACGGGTTTCAAATTGGATATTCAACAGATCTCTCAGAATTGCGACACGGAAATTAACACCTTAAAAGAAAATTTGTACAATACCATCTTCACCGAGGTCAAAGAAGAGAATGCCGAGATGAAGCAGCGCGAGGATGACCAGGCCGCGAAGGAATTAGCAGAAAAAAAGCGACTTCAGGAGTTGGAAGAATTCCGTCGCCGGGAAATCGAAGATAAGCGACTGGCAGAAGAAAAGAAACTTCGACAAGAAGCAGCTGTGCGCCAAGATTCAGACAAACGGAATTCTACTGGCAACAATGTTGGGACACCTGATCGAGGCAAATCAGCTATTCCGTATTTTACAGCAGCCTCCGGTTCCGGAACTAAAATCGATCCCGAAGCTTCAGCACCAGCCATTGCAATTGAACTGGGCCTCAAATTCATCCGTGTGGGTTACATGGATAAGGACGGGCCCCAAAAAATACCGTTGGAAGATACCGTCGAAGAAATGCCTTCTGTCATCGGCGTGGACAAAGATGAGATCATTTTTGGAACAGCGGCAAAAGCATGTGACCAGTCTATCCCTTTGGAAAGTATTGTCGCGGAAATGAATGTTGGTTTGACAAGGTCGTTAATCCTGGAAGGAAAAGAAGTTGAGTTTAGACTTGAAGAACTGACTGCTCTTCTCCTGATTCACGTGAAGCAGAAATGTGAAGCCTTTCTGGGTCTAACAATTCCAATACAGGAAGCTGTTATTATTATTCCGGCTTGGTACAACCATGAATTGCGACTTGGGATAAAACATGCAGCGGAATTGGCCGGATTTACTCGAAATCGTTTAATTTCAGAACCCAGTGCCGTCGCTCTTGGCTGGTGGTGGGAAAATAAATACAAGTTGAGCGGAGCAAAAGCCAGTAGCATGAAGTTAGTTGTCGGCGTTGCCAGTGATTTCAGCTTCGACACCGCTGGATTCGAAATTGACAACAATTCCGTACTGATGAAGACAATAGTGAACAAATTGAACCTTTCTCTTGGAGTCCGAAATACAGCAAAGAAGAAAGTATATGGTTTGGCCTACTACTTCACTGACAAGTTTGACCCCGGGGAGTTGGAAACA
>JAQFYT010002268.1:0-13378 GCA_034694925.1 Ceratophysella denticulata | reverse complement strand
CGCTTTGTTGATTTCTTGACTCTGACGGAGGTCTTGGGTTTTCGCTTCATGTTCCTTCACTAATGAGCTTAACATTGCACCAAATAATTCACGCAATTAATAATAAAAAACAGAAACGTCAAATTTCAAATGTAAAAAATAATAATAAATAAGTTTGTTTTGCTGACGAGTTCTCAGAATTCGGATTTTAGTTATTTCGCCCCAATCGAATTCACGAAGGTATCTTAACACATTTTTGGACATCAGAGTACCAACTAGTGTGAGCCCACGAAAGGAACATATATTTCAGGTTCGCATATTACAAGAGAATATCTGAGTTGAAAGGGGGTGTGTTTGGCGCTTGACCTCGAATTCCACGTTGTTTTAAATCTGGACATTTGTTGTTTATGTAAAGGTTGAAGGTATCTCGAATTTATTTGTGACGGTTTAGTTGGTTATATTTGTGCTTGGCATTGGTTCAAGGACTTTGAACTTTGACCGTGGCTGCTGGTGGCAATGATCTGAGTCTGTACAGGCAGACCCTTACCGAGAATCTCGAGGTTGGTACGAATATTTCATTCTCTTGGCATTCGTAAAATAAAATAGATATATTACCCTCTTGCGGTCCAACTAAAATCCACCGACCACACAGACACTCGGTCAGTTGTGAATGTCCTACTTTACTTTTTGGTTAGGTTTGGTTGAATTTCGATTCGATACACTCTAAGGACGTTTAATCTAACCTAACCTAACCCAAATTAATCAACGTTCAACGTTAGGTCAAATTAGTCGATTTTTAGCAGGTCGGTGGGGTGGGGTCGGTTTTAGCTAGTCCGCCCTCTTGCATCTTGTTGATTGTGTCTTGCACGTTCAAAGTTTGACATTTGAGTACTGTTGACTGTCAACTGTGTTGAAGGTAAACTGTCAACTGTCACCTATCAATTGTTAATTTACGCCGACCAGCATTATGTCAGATGTATTCAGTATACTGAATACAAGTACTGGTAGATATATCTACCACCAAGGTGGCTACACGGTTTCTACGCATTATTGCATATCCATTCCATTTGCATTCAACTTTACAAATTTGTCATGAAATATTTTAAATACTGAATTATTAAAAATCTTGAATAATTGATAGAAGGAACTACATATTAGTTTAGTATTAAATAGTCTAGATTCTAGATACTTACAATTAGTATACTCTATGCTTAGCATGCATGGAGGAACATTCACAGCTCGGCACCGCACCGCAAGCTACAAGACATAATTCCAACGCTAATGTCAAATGTCAAACTCGGATGCATAATGCATAGAACGAAACTCCATTCAAATTAAGCGACAATTATTGGTGTTACCCCCTGGAGCCAATAGATATAATGATAATGACAGAATTGTGACTTTCCGCACCCTCCTCCCGGCGTTTCGTGGTATGTTTGGATTTGGATCTGACTCTGACAGATTTTGATTCGTCGTGTCTCGTGCCGAGCAGACTACATGTTTTCTGTCAAGTAAAGCTTTAAATTCAGTTTAGAAAGTAGTTGTATTATTAACTGCATTCAACCGGCTTGTAAATGCTGCCTAACTGCCTTATAAATGAGGAAAAAGCGGTTTTATATTGAGGGTCAAACACGACTGAATTCGATAGCTTTGTAAAAACCACATTCTTGTTCAAATATGACATTTAAAATCTCATTTTATAATCTCTTCTCGGTTGCGTTAGTTTGGATTTGAATGATACTAAACTAATTAAAATGAATAATAATTTATTCGTAATACTAGTACATACAGGTATAATAAGTACTCAGATTCGCCATTTCCGCGAAAGAACATTGAACATGCAGGTGTCTTTCTATACCAGAAACCAGAATCACGTATCACGTTTGTTAATCTGATTAAGTTTAATATTTACTTACTATTTTATTTATTAGATAAGAAAGAAGATTTTATTTCTATTGTATGTATAACAAAGCCGACTCTTTGTTTATTCAATTATACATCATATCATACGATTAATATGTATTAGGTACATAATATTCATATTTATAGGTAGTATTTTTCTTAATGTACCTACATATTTAATACCTTAGACCTAGGTAGCTTGAGTTTTCCTGGACCATCATGATTATTGCCTTTTGCAAATTGGAAAGTGGAACGACGCGACACACGACGACTTGAAGCGTGTAGATTATGACTGGTTCAATCTTCAATTCAATTGAGGTAATTCCAGGTGAACAATAGACAGGTATTTCTATTTCAGCATGGTGCAGTAAGCGTGAACATTAATTTACTCAACACTAGGATGCCTTGGCGTTCAACCTATAATTAATTAATTTTATAACTACAATATACAATATCTGGTATTTTGGTGCGCGTCCGCTTCTTCGTAAGGTGATTACGTATCCGAAATTTTCGCCTTGGAAAATTCACATTCGCCCTGAGACATAACTGCAACGCCAGTACTCTAAGCTGTATACTGTAATCATCTGTATGATTTTAATAATTTTTGAGTTATTGAAATTCGGACTGCTTACTTATTTCATATTTAATTTACTAGGATAGTTAGCACAAACGGTATGCTTTGCTCTAAAGAAAATGAAAGCGGCTTATCGACACGTAGACCAAATGCCCGTAACCGATAGACTCTGTTTCTTACATACATATATATGTATAACAGTTTAGCTATTGATTATCAGCTTGGAGAAAGCAAAATTTTCACTCCGATTGATTTCCTTTCCCAGCCTGGTCCGTCTTATTTGGAAAGAACCATCCATGTAAACACTTAGGTATGACGGACTGTGGCTCAAAATCAATTTTGGACACTGTTTCCCATTTCCTGGCATCCAGAATGACTAGGCTGATCCTATTAGGCCCTCGCGTGCTTTCACCGCCATACAACAAAGCAGTCAGAATTATGCCATCGTCTTCAGCCTGTCGAATTAAACAACAGTACAATACACTCATGTTCATGTTACTTATCAAATTGAGTTGCATTTACATGTTTTCATCATGGATCAATTTATTCGGTTAATTTGGGCTCTCGGTCGTTTGGGCCTAGCGAATCGGGATTAGGTAACTACCAAGTATAGGTACATATCTTTAGACCTTGCGTTATCGACAACGAAAAATGAATCGTTTTCTTTACAGACATACAACGATATAATTCACGCCAATTACTGCAGTATTCACATATTATATTTCGAGCTTGAGCGGCATCTCGTAATCGTAAGGCTGCGCGTAGTGGTCGATGAAATCAGACGTATGATGTGCTATCGTTAAAAATATGTTTGTAAATTGATAGAGCATCATCAGTCAACATGATGCAATAATAGGCGTGTGCGTGCAAAAAAAAGCCTGTACTTAATCAAATTAAGTGATTTAGGAAGTGAATTTCTCGGATTCATTTTAAGGTTCTAAATGAGAGAGTTCCCGATGAAAAAGTTCCCTGACTTGTGTCCAGTTTATTTATCCTAACCGATCCAACCCAAAAATTACAAAACCAACCTAATCCAACCTAACTTCTTAAAATTATTCGTAATGCTTAAAACAAAGAAGTTCCTCGAGGGAACTTCTGCTCGGACACCTTTTCGAGACAACGTTTGCGTCGGGAACTTTTTTCCCAAAACGGATTACACTTCTTCTGCTTAGGTTACTTTGGGTTTAGGTTAGGTAAAGGTAAATGTAGCGAACAGAACAATGATCATGCGTTTCATGTGTCAACTTATATATAACGATACAAACGATCCGAGGCCCAAACCACCGGTTTGACGAATTGACCAAAATCTTATGACGTGAATTTCTTATGACTTTCACATACCTTGGAGTTGGGATGCGGAATAAATATGGGTTCACTGGGGTAGGCATTCGGTTCATTCCACGTTCGATATGTTTTGGTAATTGTATCCACTTTGATTAGCTGGTAGAATAGGACAAGAGAAAACGGTTTAGCAGTAAGTTCATTCTGTGTTTCAAGTAGGTACATAAATACGGAATAGAGCTGAGCAGGATCATTATTCTGATTGGTGCTGGTGCTTACAGTTCCCGGATGATCGAGTTCTACATCCGAAGAAATGGCATAGAAGTACTGATAGGGCTTTCCATTATAAGCGTCATAGTTGATTTGTGGGGTTTCACAACCTATATCCACTATGAGTTCCGACTCGGCTACAGGCAAGTCATTCGGACTCGTCGTCAGTAATGACTCCTCTGTGGACAGTTCCAGGCGAAATCGCTTAGGTCTTCCACGGAACATTGTGGCGTAGTCCGGATTGGATTGAGCATTCTGAAAATCACGAGACGTTTACTTGGGAAAAACACTATTCTAATTTTTGTAATTTTAGCCGTATCTCGTAAAGTTAGCTAATGAGCAAAACTGGCAAAACATGATTCAAGGAAATGACGTTACCGTTTGTAAATTGTCGATGAAATCAGTCGACTGAAATGTCGTTGGAAAGCCAACAAAAATATTGTTATAACTGACCATATGGTTTGCCACTCAGCTAGAATTAAGAGGTACCGCCAAAGTTCAAACAATGAAAATAGCCTTAAGAAGCAAGAGCTTGCTTCGATATTTGCATACAATTCGACATCGCATACCCAATTGTCACAGAATTAAGTACATAACTATGCGCTGTGCTGTAATGTCTTCTATTTTCGTATTAGCTTTTCGTGTACTTTTTGTCTTTTCTTTAGGTATAGATTAACATCCAGTATAGATTAACATCCAGGTATAGATTAACATACGAAATCTACAGCAACTTTCATTTTTCATTCTTTATTAGCGTTTTCCCATACCGCCTGCCCCTCAATAGTGTTAAGTACCTACTTTACCTGCATGCTCTCTGTAAAATCTTGATTATGTCGAGTTGCAAAAATATTGACTTGTGTTGCCTAACTCATGTCAGCAAAAAATCCTTGCAGAAGGTATTTGCCTACCCATGCGATCTCTGTATCCCTGAGCTTATTATACCAGTATGAATTCAAGTTTTGGTGTGCATCGAGCGAGCAGTCACACTCACGTAAGCTTCATAACGTGTAATGAAAGACTTTTCAGTTTCATCGACTTTTGAGAATTTTTTTTCCTTCTGCTTCTGCCATGCCGCTAACCATGCATATCATCATAATTAGATCGGATCCATCCATAGGTAAGATACGTAATAATATCTATAGGTACTTGTAAGCAAATTATAAGGAAATGATTATTATTAGTATTAATATAAGCCTCCGAGTTGAAGCTAGGCAATTTTAAGTTTCTCGAATATAAAACACATATTGCCTTAATTTTTGAGCTTAAGGTTGAATTAAATGTTTGTTTTCCGTTCTAAAGTTCTATCCCTATGCACGTTGTCATTGCGGAATTCGTGTAACCCGATCTAAATCTATAATATGTATAGGTAAACGCGTGTACAATTAGACCTCCCGAATGTTTGCAATTCAAAGGGTTGGGTCGCATCTGCAACGGCAAAAACTACTTTTAATTATTACCTGGAAGGCGTCCACGTACATACAGTCAATCATTTTTGGGTCCTTGTACGTACAAATATCCAGGACGACATAGTCCCGCCCATTCTTCTCCTCCTCGAAGGCATTGATGGTATGAAGGAAGAAAAATCCGGGTGACCGGAACATCCGCTTGGTCCTCACTTCTCCGTCCCCATGGCGCTCCATGACATGGAAAATTGTGTCTTCCTCCGGACAGAATTGAAGGGAAGAGGAAATGGGCTTTTCTCCCCAGAGAAAATTGTAGGGAATGCTCAAGAGAGAAATTGCGAGCGGTTGTTCGATGACTACAAAGTAGTTCGGCGTAATGGAAAAGGAGTGCATGTAGCAAAGGCTCAGTGGCCACCGAGCCTCAATTGTGGCAACAACCTTGGCAGTGGACCAGGGTGATTTGGACAGGTCGGTTGAGGCTGGTTGATCTGTTGACATTTCTGCCACGATATAGTGTGGCCCGTACCATGGGCTGAGCTTCTGACCTAGGTTGTACACTTTCTTCGACGAGGCCTCGATATGGGGATGAGAAGTGTGGTTAATGATTCCGAATTCTTGGTGAATGTTGATCTGCATTGCGATATATTTAGATTATCATGGATAATTGATTAAAAATGGTAAATAAATACGCAGTAATTCACGATGGCGTAAACTATTTGGTTACTTTCACCACGCGCCAGGCGTCCAGACCAGACCACGGTTAACGTGCTGCTTTCACCTGTCACGTGAAAGCTTCTACATTTGGCATTTGCCAGGTTTCCAGGTTACATCTATGCACGTGTTTACTCTGTAAGTACGTCTAAATGTCAAACCTTTCGACAATCCTCACAATCAGGGTGAAATGTTTTTGTGATATTCGGACATGGTTTAAAAGGAAGAATAACCATTTCGTCTTTTAAAGTAGCAAGGTTTAAATTTAAAATGTACCTAGTGTATAAATTTGATGCTACTTGTAGGTATTCTGAATCGCCCAAGCTAACTTATATTTAGTATAGCTTAGTGCAACGAATACAAATAACCCGGTTAAATGCACAACGATAATTCACATATTCCGAGTTAAACTACCTGAATAATGTATTTGTACTATATTCATCCTGTAAAACGGCGTCACGTACTGTACTTGGCCCTGCCCTAGCCAGCCATTCGAGGTATTCATACTCAAAACGGATTAATTTAATATACATACGTATATGATTTATGATTTAGGTAGGCATTATTCATAATATTCTATCTATTCCATATATATTTTTGATCTATGCACAGCATTTGGGAATTGAAAGGTAGTTCGCTGTTCGCTTTGTGGTTTGTTCCATGGAAATGGTACTCAACGTGAAAGGAGAATTCAGAATTCATGAATTGTGAATTTATTCCAGTCGAGTAGGTTTTGAGAATTTTTCCTTAGCTAGCTGGCTATGCAGTTTATTCGCTACTGGGGAGTTTTTTTTAGCGGAAATAATTGGGCCATGAAACATTGGGACTCTGGAGTGCTTCTTAATTTTGTTTCAGAGAACGAGAAATAAAAGAGAGGAAGTTCTCGGGATGAAATTACTTACGCTACTCATAGTTTTTAGGTTTTCCAAATCAATTCGATGAGCAAATGGAGTTTCAGACAGGGTGTACACCTCATCACCGAAGGGTTGAATGCTGATATTGGCCGTATCCGTCATGATACGATCCATCCGGCATGTGAAAAGTGCTGAAACTCTACAAAAGTGTCCGTCCGTGTCCATAGCATAGGAGAAAGCAGAGAGATAGGACAAGAGAAAGTAATTTCATTACAAAGTGTTTCCGGGAAACCTTGAGTTAGTTTTCGTGTTATGCTAGGAGTCCAGAGTAGTATCCCGTGATCGCATACTTTTTCCAACCTAACCTTAATGTTCTATCTCTGTATATGGAAATCTATGCGCTATGTGGTATTAGTAGTAGTATAGTGTGCGCTCCACCTTGCACCGGCAGCGCCATAACTCAAGACATACTGGATGGATGACCCTCACCGTATTACCTCACCCTTTAAGATGCAATTCTTCTGCCAAATGGCACTAATTTTGATAATCCATGCAGTTTTGTTCGGGTCATTTGTCATTTCATTCATGGATGCCAAGATTGACCAGTTAACGGGAGTGATTGAACATCAAGAAAATTTAGCTCAATGAGCCAAATCTATTTAGTCGTGAATTTTGACATCTAGCATGAATTGACCCAAACAGGCGTTGTTGGGAATATCATAAGGGCTAATTATTGTCTGTACAGAACGCTGTCCTACAGTTTTAAAGGTGAGGCATTTCTGATGTCATGAGTTCTGCCTCTGGCACTGTTGGCGCACTATAAAATGGTTCTTTTTTTTTTAAAGTGTGGAATCACCGGATCGCAGATTGAACTGCTAAGTCAATTTTAGACGTTTCTCACTTGCCTTTCAAAGATACGATGACAAGGGTCTGGTGTGGCAAAAGTTCCGAATTCACTCAAAACTAGGCGTCGAGCTGTCGTGTTCCTTGTATAGGACTTGGTCCGAACATATCGATTTGTGTAGAACACTTTTTCACTGGAAATATCAAATTTATGCAGAAGTCCTGGACCGTCAAATAAATGTTTACACTGCCCTTCTCCATAAGCATCCGGTCCGCCAGGTCCATTTCGTATCAACTTCCCATTCAACCATTTCGGAATACTTCCTATGAGAAAAGGGGTCAGGATTGGGAAATTGTAAGTAAGTACTGGATTTCGGCAAAATATCGAATATCAATACTGAACAGAGACAGAATATCAGTTTTCATTTCGGGTTTCTGTATGCGTTAGCCTTAGCCCTAGCATCCGCGACGCGATACGATGCCGTTATACCAATACGAAACGCCCTATTTCTGATTCTGGGTCACGGTACGGTACAATGTTTCGCTTGGTTTTGTACGATGACGTGTTCTACCGTATGATCCGCACCTAAGTTTTCACTCCATATCTGAATTTCAGAAATCCTACAGATATTTTGAATATTTAAAACAAAAATGTATAATAAAATTATGTATAACTAATTTGAAATATTTTAAATCACCGTTTAAATTTAGAATTAAATCGTGCATTGAAATTCAAATACCTACATACGGAATGTTAGTGTCCGGCTATTTTAAAATTAATTTGAAATTACTCAACGTTAGTTTAAGATTTAGTTAACAGGAATAAATCAAACGCTTTATAGTCCTAAATTCAAGCACGAACTACTTTCACCGAGTGTTTTCACTTCGTGCAAAACTTTCACTTCAGACTTTCACCAGACTTTCACTATGTATTTTAAAAATGTATCAAATATTCAATTTAGTATTTATCTATCTTGGCGTCAAAAATGAACGTATAGGACTACTAGCATTGTTTCATGTTTAACAACGTTTTTAGCACAAACCACAATAAACATTTCGGTGAGAACTTGGCGACAATAAGAACAGAGGTTTCACGAATTTCGATTGAGAACGAAATAATCTTTTAATCACTAGACAGAGTAGACTGAGTTTACAGAGACAACTTACCGTAAGAGATTTTTCCCTCAACTGGTTTCTGGATTTCTTTATTAGCCGTCCGTAGCCAGATTCGGATATCACAGTTAGGATATAAATTGTTCGTCATTTTGAAGAAGCTAACCTCTAACCGTTGTTGAATCAGGTGCTTGACACCCCGCAATTAATTCGGCGAATTTCACTGAAATCAGAATGTCGTTATGTTTGAAGGCGTTGGGACCAACCCGCCTTAGCTGAGTAATGTGACAGATGATGGATGGAACGCGGAGCCGACTGAGAGTGGTACTATTGTGCGAACTAACCTCTCAGGTAGCTCAGTCTAAGTAGCTTTCTTTTTTGTGGTGCTGGGGACTGGAGACTGGAGTGCAGCGGAGGGAGTGAAGCCAGCCACTGATTTGATTTGGTTCAATTTAATCCAGTTCTGAACGAGGAGAAAGAGTCCGGAACGAGTGTCTCTTATGCACGAAACCTCTCGTTTCGTCGTGGACAATTTGATCTGCAAGTTAAGCAATTGCCAATCCTGGATAGCTCAGGCGGTAGAGCGTCTCTCGCTGTGAGAGGACTCCCAAGGTCGTACACTGAAGGCTTGGTAGTTGGTTTTCTGTAACATTAGAATTCCAACGCCGTGTGGGGGTCTGTGAATTCTAGTATGTACTACTGTACAGCTAGTACGCCACACGGTTTTCGGTAAAAATTCATGTATTTCGTTTCAATTTCCCATGTAAATTAACCTTCCTTTCCTAATCTCTTCTCCAATTAGAAAATTAGAATATCTACATAACAACGTAAAGAAATCTAGTTTCCCTGATTGTCTTCGCTCAGTACCTATAGAACCTGACGGCAGAGTTAAGTCGTTCATATCTGGTTGCTCACTAACTCCAGTATAACGTAGATACTCGCAGTACCACAAATAATATTCTCAGGTCATTGCCAACTTGAAAGTTAATGGCATAACTAGAGTATTGGAACGAACCGCCTAATCGGACACTACTAGCTAGCGTCTTAGTAGCTGGAAAAAATATGGATGACCGTATTACGCTACAGAAAGACGAAATAGGCAATTTTACATTTACATTTACAAGTCGAAATTTCACTCCGAATTGGTTAATTTTTGGGCTAGCTCACAAGACGTGATGTTTTTGTTCGTTTAGATGAGTATGACCAAACGCCTTGAAGATAAACTTGCTTTTTCCATTCCTTCAATTCAAATACACAAAATTTCTAGTTTTTCTCAAAACATATGCATAATCCACGTGTGCGGCCGATGTATGTCGTATATGTGTAGATCGAGCTCATTATGAATGTACAGCGGATTTCAGCGTTTACGTTAGGTGGTCCGTTGTCCGAATGTTAGCGTGATCCAACTCTAATTATTCGTACCTATAAATGTGTGTGATCTACGTTCCGATGATCACACACTGCATGCAGAGATATATCTGTTACAGTCCGGATATATCTGGCCTAGGCCAAATATATCTGTGCTTATAAAAATATATCAGAATGTAAAAAAACACATTTCATGGCTCGATTAGAATTTGTTATTACAGGGATTTCTATAATAAATTATGACATTTCCTGCTACACAAACGGTCTTGTTTTTCCATTGATATCATCATGTACAGCTTATTTAAAATTTCACACATTAACACACACAAAAGAAGAAACCCTGACCAGATGCAGATGAAGATAAACGAGCCGCTTCACTTAATGTTAGAACAGTTTCTGGTACAGCACCAACTTCTAGAAGTTTTTCAAGTGTGTACTGACAATATACGAAATACTGAAATCCATTATCTTCTGCCATGATCACATCTTTCAAATTCTTGGCATCACCTCTTCCTCGATCTACGTCAGGTCAGGTCAGGTTAGGTTAGGTTTGGGATTCATCGGTGCTACAGTGTTTATCATAATGAACAGAATCTGGTCAGGATTTCTTCTTTTGTGTGTTTTAATGTGTGAAATGTTTGAAAAGCTGAACATGACGATATAAATGGAAAAATACAAGACCGTTTGTGTAACAGGAAATGTCATAATTCATAATAGAAATCCCTGTAATTACAATATGTCAATAAAATGGTTGAAGAACTTTATCCAGAAATCTGTGGGACAAGGTCTGGCTATCACTGGCCAGAGATACAGTTTTTAAACGATATTTTATTGACGAAAAAAAAACTGAAGTCATTCTTATTGATCTCTCGACGGTTTTACAAAGTAGCATATGTAGGCTTGCATTAATTGGGTAGAAATAAAACTTTTTTCGTTTGAGCAGGATAAATACGTTGGTGTTCGGTATACCTGTGCATTTATCCTAATCCAAATCCTCATTGAGTACCTTGCCTACTTTTGTTTCTTCCATGTATCGACCGTCCTCATGTCGAAAGGGCGGATAAAAGGACTTCAGTTTCTTTCCTCAAAGTCTGTATGGGTCGATTTTGGGATATTCCCTGTGACTGGGTCCCAGTCTATATATAAGTCCTTAGTTTTCGACGAGAGGATTCGATTAAGACAAATGTGATTTGCATGGTTGATAAATTGAATCATGGTAGCATGGTTCACAGCCCATTGACGTCGAGGATATTAGAGACTTGTAACGGATCCGCATACCAATAGAAAGCTTCCTACTTTCTCTCCTTCATTCCTTCCCTGTCTTCATCATATCTCACATCGGGGGAATGGAGCTCTTTTATTCACTTCCCCTGTACTCCCAATATATCATGAAATATCTCAAGATTTCTTTCTTCCACCCAAGAATCCCATGTCTCCTTTCAGCTCTCTCTCCGTAGTCAAGCCACCCAATTAGATGGAAGTGGCCATGCCCAACTCCATAATTCGTGTGAGAATTGCCGCAATTACCATAATGTTTCATTGAGTAACCGAAGTATTGTTGTTCTGTTGGGCAGGTCCGCGGGTCCGGCAGGTTTCAGCGGCTCCAGAGTTCATTTTTCGGGGGACGACGTGAGTTTGTACGGGACACCGAAGGACGAGCCGCTCACGCCCAGCATGACGCACTTGGACAGGTCGGGTGCTCACTCCTCGGCGGGCGAGAACAAGGCTTCCTTCCTCCGCAATCAACTCCAGAACCTCTTTCAACCGACTGATAATAAATTGGCAATGAAACTTTTTGGTTCTAAAAAAGCTCTTATGAAGGAAAGAATACGACAGACAAATGCTGGACATTGGATTATTCACCCCTGTTCCAATTTTCGGTGAGTTATTTCCGACGGAATGTTTTTATCTCTCTTTTCCTCCGCTGAGTTGGTGGAGCCCATCATGGCAGCTACCTCTGATTCGGGCCACGACGTCAATTGCCATTCCATTACTTTCTTCTCCTCAATTTCGGGACGGGCTAAAAATAGGCTCTACATAGTTCTTACGTGCATGTTTTTCTCCTTGTCCCAAAAACCCCGCACTCTCACTCCGGCTTTCATAAATTCTCCGACTGACTCTTTCTCTCTGTCACTAGTCCACAGAATGGGAAAGGAAACTTTTGGTCTTTCAAGTACGTACCTAAAATGTGAAGGACTCTGTTTTTTATTCCTCCCCAAAAAATTTCACAACTTCAGCAGTTCTTCCTATTATGATCCTCGGCCTCTGCAACGGAAAGTTATACAATGAAGTCTCCTTCATCGTCAAATCAGATGCTGGGCTTCATTGGAGCCTCCGTTCTACTACTCAAGGAAGAAATATTACAACCCACTTCCAGATCCAACTTTCTTTGTCCTTGAGCTATCTTTCCCATCTCGGCCGGCACACTTGAAGTCCGTTGAGCAGTATATTAGTATTTCTAATTCTGACCATAACCCCGCTTACACTCCTCCAAAGTTTTATTGTCTCGAAGCCTTCCGCCTTCCTTCATCTAACCCTCATGATTCGAAACGCTGATCTTTTGTACTTTTATGTTTCTATGTAATGTACAGAATGTTCACCAATTTATTTTATGTTTGAGAAAATATCGCATTATATGTGGTGCTGCGAATGCTCGAACAACTGGGTTAACCAGTAAGTTAGTACGGGACGACCAAAAACTTTCTAGGAATACTCAGTGTCTAACAATATGCAATGGGCACAATTCTACATGATTAATTGCTCTCCCTGTGTCCCGAGTCCCGAATTCAAGGATTACTCATTAGCCATTGGTTGCATGCAGTGAGCTGTCGGTGCTACATAGTAATACATAATGATTTACGAAAAGCGTAGAATCGAGCCAGTAGGTTAGCTTTGTAGCGAATAAGCTGTGGGCCCCCTGGAGCGACGTTGAATTTGCGGTCTGGTGCCAGGTTCACGCATTGAGAATGGATCATCCATGAGGCAGAGAAAGTGGGTTTCAGTGAAAAGGAGGGATGTTCCCGGCAGCAATCACACATGAATCATGAATCCTGATCTGACTAGAAGTAGGTACAGGAGGA
>JAQFYT010002267.1:0-13384 GCA_034694925.1 Ceratophysella denticulata | reverse complement strand
AGCAAAAAGTGTGACATACGGACAGACAGACGGAAAGTTCAATCACATATAGCCCGACATAGTCGGTCTAATAAATTTCCACAATTTGACGCTTTGTTGTTAGAACGGAATAAAATTACATAATACATTATGTATATCAAAATGCTGATGACAATTGCGGTAAATAGTTTTTTACTCTCTGAGTCTGGACTGTTGACTGTGAAGTTATAACTTTAACCGTCCTTGTGCTGCATGCGCCAAATTTGTTTCAAGTACTCTTGACTTAAATACAATATAAAATGATATGAATGAGGTTATTCATTTATTATGCGAAATAATGAAAAATAATTAATTAATAAAAAATAATACTGATTGACCAAGGTATCATACCCAAGTACGGAAAAGTTTAATAGCCTCTAAAGTTAAGTTTTTTAAAGAATTACCTGTCCAGTCCAATCGATCAATTAAAGACAAGATGACAATAGTAGTACATTCAGTTTTGAGTACTATTGTATTCTATTTAGTATTTCTCGTGGTGAAGGTGATTTGGGATAGTGGTGTCTATATTGGTGTCCTGAACAGGCAAAACACGTGTGACGTGTTTTCGATAGTCAATATCGTGCACAGCACAAGCACTTCTACTGTAAAACTCTGGAAAAATATCGTTTCCACTTCAAGAAGGCATTGATAATATGTAGAATTGAAAAGGTTCCCAAAAGCGATACAGATAAAAGCAGCTGTCAACTGAGCTCGTGTGACAAAGTCATATGAGCTTATTTACGTGAAGCGTTACATGTGCAAGGCTACTGGTCATATCATTATGTAACCGGCTGGATTCTCTAACCAAGGTCAATTCAACATTAGAGGATATCCTTCCGTCCGTAGGCTATGTATTATTGATAGCACATGTTGTATGTACACGAAAGCTAAAAAAGATGCGATTCTCGTCTTCTTGAAGCACGTGAAGAATTTCCCTCGACAGCGGCACGAATTGGAAGTTTGAAAAAATCATTTCGGTTCGTTGCTTCAATTTCAAGTTCTCGTGTCTCTGGAAAGACAAAATACAACATACAAATACAAAATACAACGCAACGCTGAACGCTAATCAACTATTGACTATACGATATAAATAACGCTGATAATTTTAATTTAAACATGTCATTTGTATTCAATTGATTGAATACTGGAGTTCAGGCATCGACAGTCACAGTTGACAGTTTGCATTGCACCGGCGCCTCTTCTTCATTCTTTGTGCCAGATTTCCAACTATTTTTCTTTTACAAATGGCCTCAAGTAGCAAAACTCCGCCGGTTGTTGGCAGCGTTCAACCAATGAACCAGGATGCACTTCGAGCTTTGATACAGGAACATGTCAAGGTAACGATGCGTTATTGGTTATTAATAAAATTGTTCTCTGCATATGTCATTTGTATTTTTCCTTTGTTGTTTGTCATAAAATGTAAAAGTATTAATAAACAAAATAAACCTTGTCCGATTTGCAGGCCTTTGAAAGAAACTCGAGTAGTATGGTTCAACAGGATGAGATTCAAGAAGAGTACAAGGCTTTAGGAACTGTTCTCAAGACCTTACCCCATAAGGTAAATAGAGACCAAGCTAAGACGTTTGACGTTACGTTTAGACCGCTGTATTGAATTTGTTTATCTGGTTTATTCAGATCTCTCATGAAGCTCTCGTTCCTATTGGTCCTCTGGTGATGGCTCCTGGAAAACTCATTCACACCAATGAAATTATGTGTCATATGGGACAGAACTATTTTGTGGAATGTTCTGCCAAAACTGCTCTAAAGCTTGTTGAACATCGAATGCAAAGTATTCTCTAAATCTTATTTCATGTGTTTAATTCTTAATTCAGAGAAAATGAAGTATATATTTAAAAATTCATTTTTGATATGTGACAGAATCCAAAGAAGCAAAAACAGCTTTAGAGAAAGAAAAAGAGCTTATAGTTTCCTGGAGGAAAGAAGCCATGCGAGAACTGATAGATAGCGTGGATGAAGGAACTGTTGAAATCAGAGAAGAATGCGATGACGAGCAGCATGAGCGTTGGAAGAAGGAACATCGAGAAAAAGTTAAAAAACATCACCAAGAACTAGCCAAGAAAAAATTGGAACAGAAGCAGAACGGTACTGAGGCAGTGACTAGTATTTTGGAGGACACGGAGCTATGGGAGAAATTGGATCAACTTGAACTCGAAGAAGACATTGCTCGCTATGAAGAGAGCAAACGTAAAGCCAAAAAACCCAATGCATCTTCCTCAAAATCTACTCCAGTCAAATCTGGTGAATCCAAGAAAACTGAAACTTCCAAAAATGCAAATTCTCAACAATTGACATCGTCCTCAGTGGCAGCCGCAGATAAATCAATCGCCAGTAAACCATCAATTTTGAAATCATCCGAAACTTTAGCTGCCGTAAGAGAAAAGCTTTCTGAGAGCATGTCTGACACAGGGTCATTGAAACGAAGAGTTTCTTTTGATCAATCAAAAGATTCGACCCATGTTTTTGAACGAGATAATCAGAGTCCGCCGCCTGAACAGGATTTTACTCCTCCGCCCGCTCCACCGCCGTCACCCGCTGCTGCCAGTGATTTTATTAAATCGGTTGTCGTGGAAAGAAATCCTGGTTTGGACAAGAAGGAAAATACTGAAGAAGGGGCAGGGTTAATGTCAATGCCAACATCAACTAAATCCACTGAACGCATAAGTTTGTTCAAACAGAAGAGTTTAGCTGCAGCTGCCGCTGCAGAACAAAGTACTTCTGGGTCCGGAGATGGACCTCCAGTCGATGCCAAAGCTCCAGAGCGAATTAGTCTCTTCAAACAACGGCGTTTGGAAATGGAAGCGCAAAATCTGGATAACTAAGCCAAACATATATTTTGTGAATTTTTACAAGGGTTTTGAGGTAAGCCATTGCCTTGTACTTTAATTGTACCTACTCATGCTAAACTGGATCTTGTGATAGCAAAAGGCCTACTACAATATAGGAATATCTAATCTTTTTTCACATTTTTATCCAAAATATTACATTTAGAATATTTATAAAAATGAAACCCAGTGTAGCATTGCAATGCAACTTCGCAATTATTTTTACGAAATAAAATATGCGGATTATTTCATTTCAGCAATTTTTGTGTAACATTTATTTCTTATTATTTTTCCCGAGTTTTATAGCAGTTACAGCACTTTCACTATAGCTAAAACATTAATTTTTAATGCAGTTAATTATTTCTTCTCTTTTATAGCGAAAATGTGCATTACGAACAAATAGTCTAAATGATACAGTTACTGAGTATTTCCGAGTTAACTTAACCGTTAAGTAGTTTTGGTTTTATAGGCTAGGGGCTAGGCAATTATTGACTTTCATAATTTACTAGAAACTAAATCTATTTACTCTTGTGTGGTCGTGTGCTGCTATCCAGGACTTATAAATTAATTATTTAATTTAGTGTTCCTATTAGGATTGGGTTACAAAGGTGCGTGGTGCGGTGCACGAACAAGAATAGGTCCTAAGCTCTAATTATGATTTTTTTGTCATAATTTACATAAATACCTAAAATCTAATCGTCTAAACTAACTGGAACGGGTGTTTGTATATGGTATTATTCATGGGTGCTAGGTTCTATGGTGCAAATATAATTAACTGGGTGTAGAATTATTATATTCTTTTAGTCTGGACTAGAGAATGTGAATTAGAGAGCATTTGCCCTCGATTGTTCTGATGGTTTTTGTGCAATTTCCCATCTCATCTTCAGAATGGTAGCGTCGATGAGAACATGGCTTCAATAACGGGCGGAGCTGGGATGAGGTCTTCTAGTTTGAGGTAGAAAATTCGCTGAAGTCCCTGAACACTCAAACTTCGAAGTTCAGGGAGTTTCGCCAAAATTCGAGAAAAGTAATGCGGCTTCCGCTGGGCATCGACGTTGTAGGTGACATGATCTCGGAGCGAGCTAATTATCTTCATTTGAATTTGTTCCACTCTCACGGGTTCTTGAAGAGTGTGACGGTCTGTAGGGAATTTAAATGTAAGTTAATTATGAGTTAATTCCCTAATTTAATTTTTTTTTGGAAATCATGGAGCTGTTTTCGATGCTTACCAGTAATAAGAGTGAGGGCTTCGAGACAAGCCATTGCAGATAGGTCCAGATTAATATTATGCAAGGATACGGAGAACTCCGCAATGGCATCGTACCAATCTCCAAATACGGGTCGGCACTGGTCTCGATGTAAAACGGTCCCGTTGCAAAATGTCACGGAGGCGTCGTCGGGTTGCATTCTACAAAGTTCAATAAGGAATATTAGTTGTAATTCAGTTTGGACATATACACGAATTGACGTAAGAGCATGGTTAGAAAATATTTATGGTTACCTGTATGCTAGCCGGAGTATAAAAAGTTCCAGAGATCCACTCTGAAGCAGAAGGTCTTGGTCATGGCGACTCAGCTCGAGAAATCCAGGAATTTTTTCAGCAAATCCGCGGATCACCTCAAAACAGGAGGTGAGAAGGTTGAAGAAGTACTCGATGTGTTCAGGGTGATGGACGATTGACTCACTGTCTTGAGGAAAATCTCGGGGATTATAAGGCGGTTCCTGATACTGCACATGTCATCAATGAAAAACAAAAATTAATATATTGTCGGTAATTACATTAATAATTGGGGAAAATTGATTACATTATCGCATTATGTTCACTTACCATGGTATAGTCCTTGTTCTGATTATCCGGACTACTGTCCAGATGAGACCTGACCAGGGCGGTAATAAGTGATACTGGGGGTGAAAGTGGTGCAGGGCCAGCGGCACCGCTCGAACTTTCTCGTGGTTTCGACGGTAATCGCCCTCGTCGACCCTTCAGCAAATCCGTTCGTACGACCTCTCGGACCATACCAACCTGTTCGAAAGCAATATTTCACATTATTTTGTGCCCAATTTGTTACCCTGCAAGATATCAAGTGAAAGCTGACTTTCACTTACCGACAGACATTTCTGGAATCGGCAAAACTGACAGCGGTTCCTTCGTCGCTTGTCCACGGGACAACTTCGGCTCGCCATGCAGACATACTTGGCTCCACGCTGAACGGTTCGCTTGAAGAATCCCTTGCAGCCTTCGCAAGTTCTGACGCCGTAGTGTTGACAGGCGGCAGTATCCCCGCAAACAGCACAGAGCTTCCCTATGGAGGGTGACATGGCGGCATCGGATGATGGCCCAGAACCCAGGTCCATCCCTTCAATGCCAGGGGATATGGGTTTGATGTCATGGGTCAGTGGACTGGCTACCGAGCTGGGGGAATCACACATGGATCGCTTTCGCGTAAATCCTTCCTGAATGCTTCCGCTTCCGGATAGAATTCTATAAAGTTAAATATCCTTAAATAGTAACATCGCATTTTTTTGTGTGATATGCAGAGTAAGTTACATATTGCAAGTAAATTACCTGGATGTTTCAGCCAACCTGGCGGCCCTCGACGTAGACGGTTGCGGCTGTGGAGTGGACGATCCCGAATCCGTTTGTCGCGGAGAGGTCAGGGTCTCAAAAGTAGGAGATGATGGAGGGTAGAAGATTTGGTGCTGATAAGCAATGGAGCTGCTCGAAGTGCCTTCTGTCTGGTATGGATGGAGTGGGGTCGGCGGGGCAGAAGCAGGCTGCGCTTGGTGGTAGGGTGATAGGGCGGATTCATCGAAACTAAACACATCTCGTCGATAGCGCGGAGAATAAGTTTCCTGGAAACTGGGTAATGGGGTAGCTGTGCCTGATGACCCCGGCATGCTTTCTTCCAATGACCCCGTGAGGGATGCGGACTCGAGGAGGAAACAGGTCGAGGAGGCTCCTCGTTGACCTTCCATTGATGACGTCTCCTGACCATTGCTACTGCTATTACTCGTCTCTTCCATGTAGAGCGGGTCAGCGTAGGAATAATGGGAGAAGCTTCCGTTGGTGAACCCGTGGAAGGCTTGGGGGTAGTCAGGGAGGGTAAAGGGATTACAACCCGAACCAATAAACCCACCTCCGAGGCCAGAGGGCATAAAATCCGAATCAGAATCAGAATTGTGCAGCACGGACTCGGCGTCTACAAGAGCGTCTAAGAAGCCTGGTAACTCCGAGAATCCGGAGATAGACGCCTGTAAAGGTACACAGTTAATTAGCATCAGTATTGAGCTTGCGACCATTGGTTATTTAAGTTTGGAAAAGAAATTAAGACTCGAAATATTCAGGTTCAAAATTTGAAATCTTACTTGAGGCTGCAGGAGAAGCATGCTGGTAGAGGAATTTGCTGGACCGACTTTATGGTGACTGTTAGATGTTCTATGGTCCGAGTGAATTGACCTAGGTCCGACAGCACAATCGTCACTTGACCTCACTGCAAAAAATTAAAACAAATCCAGACTTAATTTTAAATTCCTTTAAGAAATCATAAAAGCGACAGCGTTTGAATACCCCAAAAAATACTTAGCCATTCCCTAACCGTAGTGATAGGCAGTCACAGCACCTGACATGGTCTCAATCTCAATGCCAGTGATTTACGAAGGTTTGATAATGCTGCGTATGCAAATGAACGAAAGTTTAGCTAATTCTAAGGCACGAAGAGGTGACGAGATTCCGAAGATTCCTCCTTGAAATCCAGGAATGGATTGAGGAGGCGGAAGAGTTTGGTGAATTAATTTATACAGCCCGAAATTATGACAATAAAAATTTCAATTTGACGTTGGAAACAGATATGGAGTGATGAGACATTGTGTTTTCCATGTTATGATTACGGAAGGATGTCAAGGGTCATTTGTTTAGTACGTCGACTGTCGACTGGAGCCGTCCCTTGAGAAACGTCTCCAAACCCGTGGCCCAGTCCCAAGGGACTCATCAAGAGTCACTGACATTTCCCAAAAATCTCTTTGACATGCTTCCCTGACTTCCCTTTGTCCAACCGCCCATTCAATCCACCCAGCTTTTTAGTACACCTCTTTTATTAAATCTTCATTTGATCAGGCGTTGAACGCTTCATGAATTTTGTCTCTTGGGCCAAGAAGGCTTCTTCACTGATTTATGGCTAATCAAAACGAACTATGTATCTAGGTAAGCTCGAACGATGGTTCTAGGTAGTTTGGACCTTGGTATTTCGACCTATCTATTGTATTTACCAGCCTGCTCTGTACACAATGTTAACGTTTCGAGCATATCACTGAGAGTTTCAGTATAAGTGCACGCACGTATCGAAATAACGGCTCAATAGCATTCCGATAACTGTGTATTCGTGTGTGTGTAAGCTTTACGGCAATTTCAGGAACGTCAACGTCCAATGATTGGGCGGTCAAAAGTCCAAGTATATTTTGTCCTCCAACGATTTGAATAGAATACATTGTATAGTACGTGGATAGGAGCAGATAATGTCCCCATTGAGGGTCCGAAGTCGTCCAAAGTATCACCCTCTGAAGAACCATGAAACTTGGGCTTTTGTGTGTACCTTTTCACCAGAAGTTGGTATATCAAATTACTCCAGTATCAATTTTCAAAACCCCCAGATTACTCTCTTTTATATGTAACTCCGTTAATCATCCGGTAAACAGACTTACACGCTGGTATTAATATGCAACATGGCATATGAGGACAATAAACGTCGGTAATACAACACGTTACAGGCACTTCAATACTGATTTGATTTTCACGAAAGGTTTGTATGTTAATTCCTTACGGAGTATAGATGGTTTGTGTACAAAGTTTCAAATTTAAAAAAAAAATTTAAACAACAACGAATCCCACTTTAATTTCCGGTCCTGCGTTGAATCCCAATTCGTGGCTTGGACGCGGCGGGTTGTTAAAATCTCGCCGTATAATGCCTATATGCAGGTGCTATCGAACATCGAAGCTGGATTGAATTGCGGTTAGAATTTAGAATACTGTACAGTGTAATTTCTGCATTCGAAATCCAAATGTAATCTAAGATTCGGCCGTACCTAGATATAAAACCATATACTTAATTTCTTAATTAGGTTCATTTTAAAAGCCCTTCGTGCTTTCTACCCACTCATCGCATGTCTCGTCAATGTCTTCCGATTTTTAGGTTAACCAATGGTCACTGCTGCGGTTTGCCCGTTATACAAAATCTTATTAGGTATTACTGGACTAAGTCGACAAGGAACCAGTAAGAGATTAGCATTTTAATAAATTATTAAATTTTGTAATCAAATTATTAGATTAGGATGATTGGATATCTGCCTGTAGCCTTGTCCAAAGTAGTCAAGGGCAGATTTTTAAATTCAAACGACGACATGAGCAAAGATTTTATCTGTACTTCAATAGAATCCTTCATTATGCCTTATTTTTAACTGCTCATGGTTATGGTAGCTTATCTGTATTTTATTTCAGGTAATTCTCTGTTTAGGTTACATAATAATTCTGTGTTTGAGACAAATTGAGTCTAAATTGGTAATATGAGTGACTTCTTTCTGTTCTCCTAATTGTGTCAAGGTAGTAGGTTAAGACAGAAACCTAATAAATATCTATTCCAGAATTACCTACAGATATTTGTTATTTTGAATGAAAAATTAAACCAATTACCAAGTAACCCAGAAAAATCTGAAATTTCATCTAGTTTCTGGAATTCCATACCCACGTCAATGTGGAATTGAGTTTTGAGATATGCGATATTTGAATAATTAAAAGCAAATTAAGTATGATCTGTATTGAAATGGAGCTGTATAAGATCTCTAATAATACAAAATCCAAGAAACTATAAACGAGAGAAAGTCCTGACGTCATTTGAATACAATGATGCTTACTAAATTGAAACTGGAGACACGGGTTGAGTAAAATTCTGGGTACATATACCTTATGCCATGCCTGCCCACTTAATGAGGCATACCTACTGAAATTCGAAACTAAGACAGACTTCTTGGTTCTAAGAACTATCACCGGGTCTTACAAAATTGTCTACTTTCTAAGACTCGTTAGGAGTACGCTGACATTGACAGGCTATAGCGACAATCTCAGAATCATACTCGTCATTAAAGAATATTCTTGGAATTTGTGGTCTATTATTCTGTTGTCCTGAATTTCATTTGCGTATTAGTAAGAATTCTAAGAAAATCGGCGGCAAAATCCCTGTCCGGAAGCTTTATCTTTGGACACCTTGACATTTAGAAATCTACAATTTTATAGAATCTTTGCACAGAATTATAAAGTGAATAACCATCATGAAACAAACCAGAAACCGACTTAAATCAAATTATATAAATAAATAAAATCACACAAATATTGCAGACAAACGTCTCGTTTTATGCCATAATTCGATGTGCCGCACAGTCAGCCAGCGCGAGGTTTCACGAATATACAAAAATGGGCTTCAGCTTAGAAGCTGGTTTTAGTTAACCTAACTTAGCCGACGAGTTACGGAAATAAATTTGGAAATAGGTACATATGATCTTAATAGCTATGCTATTAGACAAATAACCTTTTACAAGGTTAATAGTTAATGACGCCTTGCAATAACGAATACGCCCAAAGCTCCGCTGTGAAACAAGATTCGTGACGGATCTCTTCATAGCGTCATTAATCGAGAGACGGGTATTAGGACTCCAAGGGCATTTCATAATTTAACTACCGGAGCCGAAGCCGAAAACTCAGCTCGGGAGTCTCCCACCGTGTAAAGTAATAGCATCATCAAACGCTTATCTTGGTTTTTGGGTGTGTGTATGCTGAATGCTTCCCAGCGCGTGTTCGGGAGGTCCCTCCCAAAAATTGAGTTGAAATGGAAATGCCTATTTTAGGACTAATATCGTCATCCATTCCATACGAGAAAACCGAGAGAGCTCATAGAACATTGTGTGTGTATCACTCGCACTCCCGAATCGGAATAATAAGCGGAGAGAACAGAAAAAAATACTCAATTTTTTTTCCTCCATTCCGTATCGATCCGAAGATTTGGGTTCGGGATCGGGATCTGGGCATAAGGCTTGGGCAGGAGGGCTTGGAATCTCCCGAGCTTAGACTGCAACTGGCGTCATTGGCTGAACCAATGACGTCCGTTCCGTAGTGAGGTCGTGGTATTGACGTCATTCCCCGGACGTCTGTACCACTCTACTTTCACCACCCCCAAAAAAAGCCCGGCCTACTTGTGTATTATAGCTTTTCCTTAACTCGAACCCATTTCCACGTGTTTTCCCTTTCTGTTTCTGTACTTCAAAGATTCAAAGTTCTACCCCCTATCGCCTTTCACCTCGTGGCTTTCACCCCTCATCGCCTGACCTAGCTCAATTTCCGACTCGGATTACATGCCAGCTTATCAATATGTATACAGATACAGATTAACTCATGCTGGGCTAATTACTTTACTTTAATATTTAAAAAAGAACACGAACTAATTGTCTGTCCAAATTTTCTAAGAAATCAATTTATTGGGGCTATACTAAATTGTGATTGAAAATTTTGTTTGAGTATACACTAGTGTGGAATATTAAATTGTATCTTGAAGGCATCCAATATTTCTGTCTGGTTTCTCAGATATATAAAATTTAATTGAACAGGCTTTCAATTCTTTAAATCTATAAAAATCAATTTTTGATTCGAACTCCGTGTAGCCTTTTCGTTCTTATTAAAAACTTAGAATTGTATCGACTAATTTAGTGGTTTCGACTTCAACAGGGTGTCCTAGTACCAGAGGATAACGTTTTTAATTTAGCAGGTAAACGAATCTAAGGTGCTCGACAGGTTAAAAATTCACAGTATATTATATTTCTTCTGGCAAATTTTAACTATTCAGTTCTGTAAGAGCGTGATTTTTTTTCATTGATTCCTTTTTAATTGAATAACTATCTGTAAAGTACTTTAAATCTTTGACGGAGATTTTTTCGTTGTATATACTCAATTACGTAATTGGTGGGACAGGGCGACAGGCAGCGATTTGTGCAATTTGAGGGCACATACCTTGCTTATTGAAAGAAAATCCCAATGCACTTGAAACAGTAGAACGCAGAAAGTCTAGCTTCCCAGAGCTAATCATATGTTTGAACCAGAAGATGCTCTGACACCTCACTGCTGTTCCTTGAATTTCTGAAGATCACTGACGGATAGTAACAGTGAAGAATTCCGGAATAACTTTTTTGAATTGCACTAAATTTGTTTCGAACACTCTGAATCACATTTATCAATATATTTTTCATTTAAGTCTATATTAATGAGCTCAAGGAGCCTTGACTCGTAAATAATAGCTTTCTCTTTTTAAATAATTTCTTTCGTTTTTTTGAAGGTATGCCGAATCCTTCTCAGGTAAAAAAGTGGGTTATTACAGTTGATGACAGGTACGAAGGGTTGATTGGCAGGTATTGTTTGGGGTATAATTGTTGTTATTAAATAAGCAGAACGGGTTTCGTTAGATTAAGCCGTGAAAAGGACGCTGAGTTCTGGGAGATCTTTCTCTGCTAAGCACGTGGAGAGCTATGAGGAGAAAGAGAGGACTATAAGGAGTTTATAAATGGGCAGAGGGATTTCGGTCTGGGGACCTGCGAACACGGAACGAACGGCTTCAGTACACGGACTTTCTCGGGAATCGGGCTTCCTGCTTTCTCCACACTACCCGGCTCAGCATTTCCTCCTTCATGTGACGTCTTTGGTCTCAATGACGTCCTCAATGTCAAATGCGTCATACATGGGCTTGGGAACACGGAAGGTGCGAACTCGCAGGCTAGTTTCTTCAACGAGTCCGCTCTACTTTTCGGAATATGCAAATTAGGCCAATTTTTTGTAATATTTGTAATAAAATTTATTATTAATTAAAACTGCATCATTTACCTCAACGACACATTAATTTCTAAAATATTGAATCATTCCTGTCGAGTATCGGTTAACGGTCAGTTTTGTATTTCAATGCTAACAAATTGAATTTTGAATCTAATGATTGCGTACCACACACGTGTAGAAAATATGTAATGCAGGTTGCCAATTAAATATGCGATCTATTGTATCTTGATCGCTTAATTTCGCACCAAGTGCGTGTTTTGTAAGGGGGTTGAATTGGACTACACATTTCTTAGAATGTCCCGCATCTGCTTTCACCTACCTAACCGAATTTGACACATTACTGTACTGCATGACTATACTGCAACAAATTACACAATTAATCAGACTCAAATTATCATTCTTGTACCTATGCAGTAGTATGCAATCTACATATATAGATCATAGAACCAGTATATTCCTTAATAAACATAAAACTCATACTATGCATTTCAGACTGCCAGACAAAACGTAGAATACTGAGACCCAATTAGCAAGACCTAAACGACAGTAGGCTCTAAGTTGTGGCGTCATATTCTGTAGTCTGGACTGGACTGCACACAAGACAGCCAACCCATAGCTTTCTCCTTGTGCCCCACCCAAGACATAAAACCAGGTAAACCTTTCTCCATCCAGTATGTATAATGGAGTGTACAATAGACTCCCGCCGACTCCAAGCTTTGACTATTGATAAAAATCTGGATTAATGCTCTCCTCGACCTCGTCCTCTAACCTGGTCTGACGTCCTTGTTTAATTCTTGATGTTTTCACCCTAAAGCCCTCATTTGCTTGAACTGTCCGGGTCCAAAAGCATTTTCAGGCTTATAAAATTCATGCAGATGACTATTGTTCCATACCTTAAACCTGGTATGCTTGGTTTTAGGCGGAATACTTATGCAACAACACGTGTAATATGGAATTTTGTTGAAGTTCTTGAAAAAGCGGAGTGTATACAGGATTTAACCTATCATTGTTTCAAGATCAGAGGAATAAGCGTGACGTCTAAATATTCGTCCGAGAAAAGGATTACATCACGCCAACCTATTCTGCTGCTAGTCTTCGTAGCACAACCATAACATAAGCAAACCATGAATTCGCTTCTCCATCTCCATGATCCACGAAAGCAAAACACGTCTGAAAGTTGTGTTACCTCGACCTTTCCTGAGCCTATACGGGCTTATGAATATAACTCTGCATCACTTCAACTCAATGTCGTCGGACGTTGACACTTCTCACAATCAGAATATTTTATTTTGGGACGGCAGTACTACACTAAGTAAGTAGGTACTTACGCAAACCGATAAAATTCTATTCAAATTTAACACTATTAGGGTATTTTTCGAGGGTGTCAATTTAAGTGGCCTAATTAAAACAAGTTTTGGCCTAAATAAACGAGATTTTCATCTTTCTTCGGCTTTTTAAACCTGACCTAACCTGAATACAATTAATCTAACTTTTCTTAGCGTAAATCACGTAACTAATTTTTAAAAAACCAATGATTAATCTAAAAACGTTGTTTATTTAGGTCAAAACTTGTCAAAAAGTTTAGGCCAAAACTTGTTTTAATTGGGCCAGAAAAATATTGATTCATTTTTCGAATTTAGGTCGAGTTAAGTTATTTTGTACT
>JAQFYT010002266.1:0-13389 GCA_034694925.1 Ceratophysella denticulata | reverse complement strand
TTGATTTACCTAAATCATTTTATGAGATTATTCTTCCAAATAATTATATCATAAATATATATTATAGAGATATATTATAAATTATAAACAATAGTTATATTTACGGTTGACTGTGTCACGCGAATACTTAAATATTAATAGGGAAGGTTCGATTTAACCCGCGCAATACCTCGTCGAAAAGAAGTCTACCTGTGCAATCACATTGTTGACACGGTATTCCAAATTACGCTTAATTTTATAATAAGCGTTCATATTTTGTTGCACAAATATGATAAAATCAAGACTTAAAATTAAACCGGGAACAGATAATTATGTGCAATTTTGAATAGCCAATGTAATTATCTAGGCCTTTATTTCTCCAGCGAGGTATTGTGCGGGCCTTGCCGATAATTATGTTTTAGGTTGTATAAATTTTCAAATACAAAATAAAAGTTATGAGCACAAAGTTCCATGTTCTTTTGCAGAACACCAAGAAAATATAACTTTCTTTTGGGCGTATACTTTTACTAGATACCTTACTAATACTCAACCTGGCCTCTTGATTAGGAAAAAAAGCCTTTTCGTATTTTAGTACTATTAACACTCCGCTTCTGGCGGTGGTAGGAATGTGAAAGTGACGGAGTAGTGTAATGGATGGATGGAACTTTCATTCTGCCAACCCAGGAAAGGTCTCCCAATGTAAGTGTGTAAGGTGTAGTAGTAAATTACTGCTACGAAAATAGTAATCTGTAACCGTACTTTTCTTTTCTTTGTAGTCATTTCGTTTAACGTCTTTTTATACGACTCGCCTACACTTTTCACGGGAAAACTCTTTGGAATTTATGAGCTCTTCGACTTAATTACTCTGCTTCACTGAGTGCTTCCACCCAACACGTTTTAGTTTAAGAGAGAAGACTTCACTCCAGCTTCAACTGTTCATAATTCTTGAAACTTTCTCGAGAGCAGTTGATGTGATTCGAGTCCTACCAAGTTTTCAATTTTCGATTAATTTAGAATTGGAATTCCAGAGACGTAACAGTAACAGGAGAAACCTGCTTTGATTCCTTCTATTTCCTTAGAAATTTTTATTGTATTCGGAATGGCAGCTCTTGCACGGATTCATGGTCGTTTCAGCTTCCCAGTTTTAGCTTAGCTTTGTCAGTTTACCTTGAACGCTGATATTTATGGTCTTTTTGAGCAAATATATACACTCTTATGTAACAAATACACCAAACAGTAAATTTAATCTTTTAAGGATATTTTTATATTTTGAATTTTCGCGGTATCCTGTAGCGTTATCTAACGGGCAAAACACAATCTGCAGTCTGCACTTACCTATTACAAAACAGTAGCGTCATCGTCATTATCATGAACCAAATGCGCAGCATATTGAGATAACATTAAATACAAGTTACCCCCAAAATTCAAAACTTTGAATTTGAGACTCGCCTTAAGGTTACCAGTAACCTAAAAATGTTTACCTAAGCCGCTTTACTAGCCTTGGCCAGTGATCAGCTAACTGGCTTCTTCGCCTGTGCGTGTACATGTAGGTTGGACTACGTTCAACTAGTGATCAGTATAATTTGAACGACTCATAAGCCGAATCCGAAAAGACCAACAATATCGGCTACGCTGTTCTCGTCCATCGAGTCACTTTTAAAGAAAAATGCATAATTCAGAGTATGAAATATAACCTTAATATTGTTCTCCCTCATAACCATAAATCTTAAATATAAATCTTTTATGGTTTTACGATACCTATTCCGTATATGCTCTAGATTTTTTTATTGGTATTTTTATCGTCTTTCGTACTCTCCCTCTACCTATCCCAGATTTTATTGTCTCACGGATGGATATTTTGGACCAACAGGAAAAATCGTGACATTTGAAATTATTTTCTTCCTCAAGAAACATCAATGAATTCTTTAGTACGTTTCAGGAAATCCGGATTGCCTATGTCCTCAAAAACGCTAAATCTCTCAACGGAGACAACCTGGTTGATTTCTTGAAGCGCGTTGGTACATATCAAGATGTACCTACCTTAGCACAAATGTATGCCCGTATAATTATTATTAAATTCGAGTTAGAGCAGACTGAGCTGCCTGTAAAAACGGAACTCGTATAAGTTGGTGTTGCTCGCTATTTTTCGGTGAGCGTCTGTAATGCGCCCAGTCGGGGTCTTCATCTTCATTTCCCAGGCTCTGTGTAGGTAGGTCCCCTATATCTGTCTGTATGTAGTGTTGACTCAAGTGGGGGCTGGAGTTAAGAGGTCTATGGTGGTTGGTGGGTGGGAAGATGGTTTTGGGGAAAGTGTGTCTTGAGCCGTGTGAAAGAGCCTTACCCACTCTCTCTACTCTGCATATTGTGTGAAAAGCCAAGTCAGGAAATATTTTATTATCTCGGGCTCTATGCTCAGCTCAGCTCGGCTCTTCTGGTGACACTTCCTGTCCTTGCATTTCCTTCTCACTTATTTACGCTTGGATCCAGGTTTGCGGACGTTTCATCAGGGCCGTTTCGACCTGTGGCAAATTCGGATAATCTGATTTAGCGTTCGACTTAAGGTTATTCTTTTTTTTACGTTTTGAATTTTGGCGGTATTTATTAAGTATTAATGTTAATGAGAGCACAGGGCCATGAACCGGATATAAATCATTAGTACCAAGGATTTTTGATTAGTATGATATCACGCCTGATCGATCAATGTAGCTTAATTCTAATTTCATTATCATTACTTCATTATTCATTACGCTATTTGAACTAATATTTTAAATATTTAATGGTATATTTTAAGTTATGTTTCATAAACTCCTTTATTCGGTGATTTGTTAATTCAAAATTACACAAAAATGATTCAAAAGCTAACACTGCCTTTTAAGTTAGCATGTGAAGAAACCGACCTAATCTCGAACTTAATTTACCTATATATACATGTAATTTTTGAACTTCAGGCAAAATAAGAAACATGCAACCGGAACCTACACCATCGATCATGTTTAAATATATATTATACTTTAGTACAATGAGAGACAATCTATGGTAATTTAAGGTATAATCCGGCTTAGTGAAACCTATATTCTTTAAGTTCTAATCCTCGTGCTCATTGAACGTTGGGCAATAATAAGGGATATAACACAGCGTAACTGCAAACAGTTGAGATTGAGAGCGAAAGGACTTGTAACTTCTGTCCTGAGGCCTGGGCTCGATCTGCCAAAAGCAGAGAAAGTCCTACTTCGTCTTCCCTGCAGGCAGGTGAGGTAGCTGGAGATGAGGAAGACGAGAGAGGCACGGGTACCGTTGCCCTGTGTGATCTACTGCGTTTTTAGAGTCAACTTATGGGTAAGGTTGAAGTCCAGAAATTTAGGTAAGGTTCATAAAAATCGGTTCGGTTAAATTAAACTTTCGTCCTAACCTAACCTGACTTTTAGGAATCTAACCTAACTAAAGTTATTAATATGGACTCTAAAAACACGGTAGAGCACACCCGACAAGTCTACCCAGGTAGGAAGTTTTACAACCTTTTGTCGTGTTTGGAACGAGGCGGAAATAAAGCATAGGATGAGCTGGGTACTATGTAGTGGTAATATCCTTGAGCCCTATTTCGTCCATCCATCCATCCATCCATCCATCCATCCATCCCATTCCTGTGCCAGCCTCAGCCTCAAAGACGACTGACTATGTAGTAGGTCCTCCTCAGTGAACTTGAAAGTTGGATGAGCTGTCGAGAATATACTGTTGAATCGTGTCTCTACTCGTACAAGTACAAATATATTGCGAAGTGGGATGGTGGTGGTAGGGCTGGAGCATAATACTTTATTCAAAAGCGTTCCTTTGGGGAAAAGACATTACATACAGGGCTCGTGTACACGTTTTCTTGGAGCCTCAAAAACTCAACACGGGTGGTGTGAAGAGATGTGGGAAAACTTCTTCTATCGCTCCTCCTCCTCTATTTGTTCTTGGGATTTGAGAAATACCTGGCTAAAGGAAAAAACGAGGAATGACGACCGTTTTTTCTTCTGGTGAAGAAAGAAAAAAAGAAAGCGAGGAGAAAGTGTTCGAAATGAAGAGTATAGTATGAGCAGGAATGTCGTGGATTTAGTGGATTCGTAGGGAACAATTTGACCTCAGTATCACAGTTTTGAAAATCATTATTTAGGTGTATTTTGTTTGTTAGCCAATTAATTTACGTGATTTTAATGCAGATATTTTAAACCGAAAGGTCCACTGGGATGCCCGTGTCTGTCGCAAAAACATGTAAATAGGATAAAACCGGCAGCGATACAAACCCAATAAAATTCATGCTAGTGCTCCAAATAGAAGCACTTGGAAGCAAATAATATTCTAAAAAATAATTTAATTCTTGGGAATGCAAATTCAAATTCAAGGAATGTCTTAAAAGTCTTTTAAAACCCATTCGAAAGTCATATTTGTAGTTCGAAAAGAAGCCCATGGAAGCAGACTTTTCTAAGAAGTCCCATAATGCCAAACTCTAGTCAATGTCATGTTGCCAATAATGTTCTGGTCCCATTTAACTTAATATTAAATCAAATACAATAACAGCGTCGTTTGTGTTCACCGTCTCAATTCTTCATAAATCAAATTAAGTTGAAACGCCTCCTCCGAATCGTCCGCAAGCTCGGATTTCATAGAAAAAAGAATGAAAGAAAGCAATTCAGTGGGTGACAGGGACTATTTTTTTGAGAGACAAACGACGGAAATCCTTGTCGTGTCAAATAAGTGATCTCTGACTCTTATTTGAAGTCTGAGCTAACCAATATTCAATATCCGCATCTCTTCCACGTACCACCGGTGGGAAAAGCGTAAACCTTTCTCGAGTAAACTAATGCTTGAGCCATTAAACAACTTTCTCTCTCGTTTAGAGAGGCTCAAGGAAGGTAAATATGAGAGAAATTTCTGGGAATGATGATACGTGGTGATCTCTCTGGGAATTACATGCGGTCTGGCTTATAATTTCCACCCGAGGTGAAATTGAGAAATTAAATTGGGAGCCACACACAAATTCCGTCTAATTATACTCGGTGTGTGTACGGCTTTTCTGTCGGAAGTTGAGTCTAATCAACCTCCACTTTCTATATCCTTCCACTTTCTCCTTCGTAAATATTGACAAGTGGCACAGGACAATTAATAGTTCTGACTGTTTGGCTGTTTGGATTAGCTTTGAACTTATAACTTTCACTGATTTAGCGTTATTTTTATTATACCTTACACATGTGCTGCTGCTGTCTCCGTGCGCATATTTTTAGTAGGTTCCATTTCAGGTTCTAAAATAAATATGGCTCATTATTAAAAATGCCGACAAAAATGCTGAACTTGCCGCCAGACGTGTTCCTACAAAAATATTTTCGGCAATTCTAATTTGCACAAGTCCGGTTAGGTTAGGTTAGGTTAGGTTAGGCGTTAGAAGTTTTTAAGTTTATCCGTCGCCGAATTTGTATTAGAATTTGTGCAAATTAGAATTTGTACAAATTAGAATTGTCTCCAAGTTTTAACATTTCTTTCGAACAAATTTCAACATTTTTAGCGGCGCCATTAAATGACACCCAATAAAAAATATCCCTTGTACAATTGACTACGAATATTTTTAACACAAGATTGGATCCAGCCTAGGCCTGTGCACTCTGGGACTGACTTGACGATTGCAGTATTTCCAAAATAAAAAATATGGTCAGATATTCGCTTGAAAATCCTTGTATAAAGTCCATTGGGAGTTGATGGTGATCATTTGTCAGTCCGCTTACCAGATTGAACCCCTCACTCCTTTATCCTGTAGATCCAATTAGTATACGTTAGTCTTTTAATTGAATCCGTCCTACCAAATTTATTATGAGAGTCTCGCCACACCACACACAAACACCAGCCAACACAGCATGGTGCCATACTATCTAGAATGCACAGCATTCCTAGCTGACCAGCCTAGGATTTCCTAACACTACAATGCCGTAGATATCTGCGGATTGAATTGTATAGGTATACACGGGGCTATTACGAACAACTGAGGAAAACAGGGATGGAGGCCTGAGGTTTAATTAACTCGGTATTAGTGGGAAGGCTTTCAATTGGTCTCTAATTTCTAATCCGATCCGATATCTATCTCCAACTATCCATTCCTCTCCAAAACTTCGGCACTTTCCTACATATACTGTTTAGGATTCTGGGGTTTTGGACAACCCAAAAACTAAGTTTGTGCTTCTAGTTCTAAACCAAGCCAACCCCGTGAACAAGACACAACAAAGTCTGTAGTTTGTGGTGAAAGTTGTAATTGTACAAGGAGAAAGGTGGAGTAGTTTTTGGTCGATTCCGCTAATCTGCTTTGATTTAAAAAGTTAAATTAGGACTAAGTAAAAACCAGTAAAAACCCAACAGAGTACAGAGTGATACTCTAAAAAGTGGCCAAAGTTTAACTAATATCATTAGCCAAGTTCCTGAAAGAGACTCGCGGTGTGGCCCTTGAAGAAGATTCTCACATTATGAAATCCATTTATTCCGACTTAAAACTTTGCACATCATACCAGGCAGGACTCGTAGTACATGCATACTTTTTTTTGAATTGCTGGTGGGTTTATCTCAGGCCTCGCTACATATTGCAATGCAAGGAATATAATGTCCACACTTGCACGCTCAGTACGGCGTACCACGACAATTACGTTAAAAATCCAGAATACATATGTTACGGTTCGCATATAATCTTGGTTCTGTTATAACCGAACCGGTTCGTACATTGAATGCGGTTTTCGCCAACTAAACACCATTAGTCAAGCTATTCAGAATTAGTTGATTATGGAATCTGAACCAGAATTTTGTGCTCTTTCCAATCATACACTGGTTAACATTGTTAACCTGCTGCAGCATTGTCGAATTACCCATTAATTGGAAAAGCTCCAGGACGCGACAGAGACATTTGACATTTTCAGCAGGAAAAAATATTCTGAGCTTAAAACTAATTACACCATTGAAAGAGTGCTAAATTCCTGTTCAGATCCAATAATTATCAACTTCGAATTTGCTTGAATAATGGTGTTTAATTGGCGAAACCCGTATTCAATATTATATACGAACCGATTCGATTATAACAGAACCAAGATTATATCCGAACCGTAACACATATACTAATAGTAGCTCATTTTAGCTAAAATTGTGTCACACATTAACCCAGCTACAATTTTATTCTTAAAATTCACACTAAAAATTTGTAACTCAAATTTTGAGTCATCTATTATCTCTCGTGAAACTGTCGCAGAATTCAATGTAGGAAAATCCAATGCGTGGGCATAACGGAAAAATACCGGGTGCATTCTCTGCAGGAGGTAACAGTGAAGAAAGAATACCTAGGTGAAGTGAACGTAAGGAGGCGAGAAGGAGAAAGTTTGAGGGATAAAGTAAAGTTTTTTTCTTCGGTCCAAAATGAGTTACTCTACTTATGGTCTATAGTTTTACGGGGGAGTGTGGAGTAGCCTAGATCCGACTCTTATATTTTATTTCAATCATATAAAGTTTTTTAGGTTTTTTTTTTCCTTACGAGTCGTCTTCGCTCCTGGAATGTGAAAAAGGGTTGGTGTAATGAATGTTTTTATTTTCATTTTCTCATCCGCTCTCAACACCTCGCCCCACTTCCAGCTCCCACCCGCTCAAGTGTAAAAAGAAATGACGGTGAAAGTACGAAGATGGAGTGGAGTTATAGCTCGGACCAAAGTGGAGTTGACATCATACTTGAGCTTTACTTATACACACTCAAGAAGTAAAGTAACAACTAGGTACTCTTGAACACATTGACATATACATTGAGTTCCGCATTGTACTACATAGTACATTTGGACGTCAGCTGAACCAACTTTTGGTGTAGTAACTTCGTCAATATGACGACTGACGACACCTTACCTAACGGAATAGCGTCATGGCTTGTTCGTACATTGATGCATTGTTTGGTATTGTATTAGGCATTTCAGGATCACGATCGATCACGGGGCATGATCATATTGAATTCAGAAAATTCATATTTTGTTACAGGCAAGCGTTAGTTACATTTTTCAGAAAGTTACAGCAATTAACGATTACCAGTTAGACTGATTGAATGCAAAATGTATCTGTATAGCATATTTTTTGTACAATTCTGTTAGGGTTAAAGAAACGGTACACAGCTAATAAAGTTAAATTCCATTGTACTTATTGTATTGGACTCACGTTGCACGTCCAGGTAAAAATAAGGGACCTTGGGTAAAAAGGACTAAATGAGATATATTGGATATAGGGGCAACGTCGGTACAACGTCGTCGGAACAATGTGAGGAGTCCAAATTTGCCAGCTAATTTTTTCATAAGAGTCAATGTGTAAAATTATTTCACTAAAATAATTTATTTTGCGAAATGTAAATAACAGGTTGAAAAATTCCGTTCAGAACTATGTTCATATTTTCATATAAATAAATAGGTTCTCATTTGTTCCAGATTCAATGAACTTGTAGTTTGGTATTATACAGTTACGTTTAAAGCTCCCTAGCTAAAACGAACCAGTCCGTATATGACAACTGATAATTTGGCGGAAATGCACCAGGACACGACGTACACTATATCTAAAGGCTTATAAAACCATTATTTAAATAAATAGGCGCTTTCATGGCCTGGATTTTAAAAAAAGGCCTGAATTGTCCAAGTGCAAAATCGAGTTTGAACCATGAATATCTTATTTAGATTTTATGAATTAAACGTATAATTAAATTGCATATTAATTTTAATTATCTGACGTTAACGGAGACTATACATTATTTAACATTTAAATTCCAAACCTGACGCTGCAAAGAACTACGAGTTCCAAAGTTTACGGATGGACTTTCACCGTTTTTCCTATTAGGCGACAGGAGAGTTGACTATGAAACATGAGCTGGGATTGGATTTTTATCCAGCTTCCAGTAGTCCCCTTCATCTCTGATAAGCAGGGACTACTATGGAACGAAGAAGAAGGTAGCCTTATTCCTTCGGCTTGGCCAAGGAAGTAAGAAAGATAGTCGTCTTTTCTAAGGATTTGAGCTCTCTTACTCTTGCATAGTAGTATATTCAAATCTCTGAGCCTTATCAAACTACTAGGACTGTTGGAAGTATCTACAATACCCGCCTGCTTTTCTCCGTAAATGGGATTTAGAGAGTTTTATATACCTATACATACATCCCGAAACTCCTTGGGCGGCTAGGCTGTCTTCCTTGCCTTGGCTCTTGTCCTGTCGAAGTCAAAGCTATAAAATATACTCTCCAAACTCAGACACATTTTGAGCCAACTGAATTCAGTGACTAAATTAAAAGACAATCATGCAGTTCTCTCTGAGACAGACTCTCCAATATCCTGCATCTGCATATGATGAATTTTCTTGAAATCTGTCAACAACTTTTGATATTCTCCGAAAACCCTGAAACTAATATCTTATCTGTGGAAAGATTTGTTGGGTGTGCATTGAGGAATGTGAAAGACGGAGCACGTGCAGGAGACACACTCTTCCTTCTCAACTGAATTGGATTCATTTTGAAGGTGGGATAATGCTGGGTTTTCTCGGCTCTGGACTCACGTCCTTCTTTGTGTCTTTGCATTTGGGTGTGGGTGGTCAATTGGACCTCGGCAGATTTTCCAAAAAGTACGGTATACAGAGTAGATATTGATAATTCGTCAGAGTCAATTAGAACGTTAGATCCGTAATGATAATGAAATGAACCAAGCTTCAATTTGAGTGACACGGTACTGCAGTCCTCGAAGAAAGCGCTGTGCTGAAATCCTGAGTCGTAAAATTCCAAGAATTTGTCTTCTGTGTTCGATGGAAGGGATTTGGGGGGAGGAGGGTGACAGTGGCAAAGTGGGTCGAGAGAGGAAATGAAGAAATGGGTGAAGATTAGACGAGACAGATGTGGTTCCCTTAGTCTGCTTTCTTTTGGGTGGACAGGAACAAGGGTCCCTCATTTCTTCAGGAAATCCTGCCCGGACCCAAAGAAACGTGCCTTTTCCTCTGTTGGGCAACTAGGACTTGGATTCAGGAGTCATCCTTTATATAAATATCTTCGCGTCTAGTCTACCCTGAGCCTCTCACTCAACAACTCCTTCGTCAAAAATTGGAACGAATTGTGGTTCTGGGGCCAATATTACACAGACACGGACATGAGGATGCTGGCTAGGCAGTTTATCTTATACTTTTTCACTTCTTACTTATTTGCTTCTATTTGTGTTTCAAGGCAGGGGTTCGACTACTTTCTAAAACTTTCTATTTTCCGGGTTTTTTGGTGCCCGGAGCCGCAGTGGACGGACGTCATGCCAGCTCCCTGCGGTTATCGGCATAGTGTGTGATGGTCGGCGTATTATATGTTGTATTGTGTAGTGCTGATCGGGTGAGGCCTGGAATAACGCGTGACAGGTCATTTCGTTTGTCGACAGCTTGGTTTATGATCTTATGCTGTGGTTTTGTATATGAATATTGGGTTCCTAGTTCAAAAATATTTCGGATTTATGATTTACGCTGGGTTATGGCGAGAATACATAACAGTAAACACCAAATGAAACTTTTATAACATTTGCAAACTGGAGATTGTTTACAGGTCGAAATTGCATAGAACATACTGCACAGAGTACATATCGTAGAACCATCGAACAAGCTCCGCATTGTCCGATCAGAACCAAGAACCCGGCATGATGCTGGTGCTGGGATATGTAGTACAGTACAGCTAGTGTTCGTATACGGTGGTTCAATGTTGTGGAGCCAAGACCTATTAGCCCGGTATAGGAAGTACGTGGATGTAATGTAAATTACCTCGATTCTATTACCACCACAGCGGCCCTGACTTGCCGTGCAAAAGGAAAATTGCTTGGAACATGAATGGAGAATGAAAATGGGGAAGAAAAGAAGAAAAGAGCTGTTTTTGCACAAAACGGAGTAACTCTATTTCCCACCTTTCTCGCCTTCCACGTCGGACGGGAGAACCGACCAGGCGAAAGCTTATATTGGGCAGGGCCGGAACCCTGGTACTGAATTTCCAGGCCCGGTTGACGGTAATTTAGAATTTAGCTTAGGTCAAACCACTATATACCTTACAAGATTATTCTAAATCATGTTTCTTATTTAAACTAGCTGCAGAATAATAGCGTTAAATATAGTAAAGGTTGTCGGCTTACGCTTAATAACGAAACCTTCCCCTCCGGTGAAAATTACGGCTTTCATTATCGCCATTTATATGCCGTAATAAGGACTGCAGTGAAATATATGCTGTGTTGTGCTCTGCTGCTGTTGTCTATATTTACGCAACTGACCTAGGGAGCACTAGTTTACCGTGACTTTGGGAAAGAAAACAACAATATACTTACGTATGTATTATGTATATCAGTTACGGTACTGTATGTAGAGGTCCTATGGACTTCCGTGAGCATCCCCCATTCTCGATAGTAAGTAGTCAGAGTCTCAACTAGGGAGGCTGAAAGGCGTGAGCTCCGAAACAGCTCCCCTTTTCCACTTTAATAGTTTCTTAGGATCAATTCGATTTACACTTTCGGAATCTTCTTTTAGGGACTGCGTCCCTCAGCTTTCCTCTGGCCTCCGTCGTGTCGGTTAGAGAGCCATTGTGCTTTTCCTTGTAATGGGCCGTGGTTGTAGTCAGTCTCTTCTGCTTGTCTGCATTTTCTTATTTCCTCGATTTCCTCGTTGGCAACCATCCGAGGGACTTCTGGGCATCACAGATACATGAGAGGACACATGTACGAGTACACACATACATAGAGCATAGCATGCAGGAAGTCGACAGGGTTCTTGGACCAGTACCTACTCTGGGATTATGGTTATGTCGTAGTTTTATCGGACTCCAGGATCCAATTCCTGACCGCCCGGCGGTGCTGAGCGTTTCGACGTCGTCAAATAGGGTTCGGATTTTAGGCCTGTTAATTCAGCTCATTGCTCGTGATTTCGCCTGGCTATTTGCATTATTTTAGTCATTAACTATGGCATGTCGGAATTATCTTTCCCATAGCTTAAATAATGCTTGTTAAATGTTGGATTAAACCGCGAAAACCCGGTCATCTGCATGTGGAACAAGTTAAATCTAATTCGCAAATTCTACACGTAATAAGCGATCTGCGGCCTGTTGTATTGGTAGATTCAAATGCGACCGACTTTCACCTAATGCAGAGGCCGAGGCTACGGATAAATGACCAGTACCAAATGTCGTGCCCGACCACGAGTGACTTCTCTCCACTCTAAGACTAGACTTCGTAGTGTACTAAGCCGAAATGTCATATCGGCTTGCATTTTGGTAGAGGGAAAGCTTTGGAGAAAGTTTAAGCCTATTTGAAATTCAAACTCGAAGTTACTTATGCCGCCGTAGTATTTAGGTCTATAATGAATAGGAGAAAGGAAACCGACTTTCACCCGCATGTATTCTTATGCATACATAAATAGCTCATTTCATTTAAGGAGGTATCGGGAGCATGGACCGCCTTATTCCAATTGTTTTTCTACAGTCCATTTAGCTAATTTTCAAGTTTAGTATGTATAAGGGACAGAGGCCATAAAAATAATGGAAATCGAAATGGAATGCCCTCTGAATACTATAGCAGGAGTCTGTCTTGACAATGTAACTATAAAGTATAACCTCTATAATACTTGGATTTAGTTGGAACTTTGGAACCAATTTATTTTCACTGGTAGCAACTTGTCCGCCATCATCACCTGTCATACACCATAATCTCGACTAAAGTGACTTTTCTCCCAAAAAGTTGTCTCAAGTTTTGGAAAACGTTAAATCGTTTGTACCAACTTCTTATATTTGTTGTCCTGTTGTCCTGCTGACAAAATTGTATGTTTGTGAAAAATGCTATTTGAAGTGTATTTCTACAGCACACATGTGCGTGCATTTCATGTAACCTTGTTTTTGTTGCCTATTGTCCATGGCAGAGAAAGCTTAAGGTTGTATATTAAAATTGGAAACTCGCGCGAAATGAAAATTTGATGTTAGGTTATGGTAAAAGCCTTGGTTTACAGTAATACATAACCTTCGGTAGAAAATACATTTCTTCCGCCACATGCGGAAAACAGGTGTAACCAGTAAACTTATCAGTTGTTCGTTGTTACGTACGGGTTAGTACCGTCGTCGTCGTCGAAGGTAACCGTTAAACGGAGGATTGCGAGCTACCATTTTAATACCGTAAAGATATAATTAGTTTAATTTTTTTAAATTTAGAGAATTTAATGTAACTGGCGGCGGTGACAGTTTATGATGATTCGGTATTTTTTTTGGCATAACGGACCTTAACAGATGCCTCCAAACAAGTTTACAAATCCTGGCCATTAGCTCCCGATTCAGAAAAAACCACAGAGTTCTGAAGGCGCAGCGCCCTTGCGGCGCTGCGGCCTCGCTTGGTGCCCGGCTTAGTATAGAG